>OOFC01014976.1:40903-66181 GCA_900323345.1 Pseudochromis fuscus
CCCCCTCCAGCATCAGAGCAACAGTGTATACACACACACACACACATTTCCACATCCAGAACAAATAAGGTCAAGTGTTCTGCTTGTGTATGTGCATCTACACACAGGCTGAGGGCATAGTAAACTGCAGATATTTTTTACTGCATGTGCCGGTTTATAATCATACCGCTGTAGGGTTTTGTTTCTGTTGCAACATTTTTTTTTTTTTCCCCCCACTTGCCCCCTTTCCCACCTACAGCTACTATTGCACCCCTCACAGCCCAGGGAGGAAGGAGGGATCTCTTTAAATTTCCCCTCATATACCCTCCCTGCCCCTTCTTTCCTTGTGCTCTGTTATGTGCCACGGTTTTTTCAGAGGGGGTATTCCTTGTTTTTGTAGAGAATTTGGGCCAGTCTGGGTCAGGATCTGTTGCTGTTGTGGGCCAACAAAGCCCTTTGATACATTGTATGTGATATTGGTCTGTACAAATAAACTGACTTGTTTGCAACTACGCCATAGTTACAAGCCCTGGGTGTGTTTGAATCAGACTAGTTCTTTCTGTACACTGTCCGTCAGCCTAACTCGTCACATTCCCATGATTTGCTATTATTTGTTCCCCACTCTGCTTACTAAAAAGGTCACCTGGCATTTACCATGAGGTTTTAATCGGCATGTAAGCTGGAGAACACGCAAAATGGCTTTTACCGTAATAGAATTTCAGGGGCCTTAATTTTTGCCAGCTGTGAGCTGTTTTGGCTTTGGTATTGACAGAAATGTTGACGGACCACAGGCCTACCCATGAGGAACCCCTCAGAAGGGTAGAACCATAAATGCTGCTTCTGGGTGGGTTTGAATATCTTATTCTACTGTAAATGGATTAGAGTTTGATTATCATTACCTAACTCTAGTATGTAAGCACTTTCAAGCTACCACCGCAGAGGTAGTCAAAATTGCAAAGTCCTCCATCGAAAATGAGCAAACAGCCGTACATGTGTGCCAATATGTGTGCCAGTGGCTTGTAAAAAACACTTCCAGTTTAGTAGTTGAGTCATGCCATCATTTTGCATGTGTGAACATACTCGATTAATCACCCCAGTCTCCACTCCGTTGGATGCACTCACCACCAGTTTGTTGTGCAATTGTGCAAGTCCACATTTCAAGAGAGCTTAGTCGAAGTTCAGCAAAATGGACTAGTTCACGGTGATTTCTTGTTGTTTGTTTGTTGGTGAACTGCCCTGAGCTAGTACTACTCTTACCCCCCCACCTCCAGCCTGCATATACTGCAAATTCCTGCTGAAAGTTGTTTATTCTACATTCATAAGTTACTGTGCATTAGCAACCCAGATCCACAGTTCCTAACCCTGGCAGGGAGACCTATGTTTTTTTTGTCTTTACTCTAGCCAGGCTCGTAGCTGCTATAGCCTTCACTGTGTGGACACTTTCATTACATGAGCCTGAGGCTGAGCCATAGACTGGATATAGAACGAACAAAGCTAACATGACATCACCCACTGGTTTGTGGAGTCGCATTTTGAAGTCAGGATTTTGGCATATGGATGCAGCCATGTTGTTTTTTTTGGAGCCAGCAGTGATAATATTTATATATGAAGGGAGGAGGGAGGAGGCAGGTCTGACCCTTCAACCCAAGGTCGCTGCCCAATGTGTATGAGACTCAACTTCAGAACTGATCTCATTTGAGACTGGACCTGTCATTCAAACCAACCACGTCCCTAAATATTCCTTTTTTGAAGAAGAAGAAGAAGAATTAACTTTGGCTAATGACATCAGAATGACTTGTGGAAAAAGTTCTTGACTTTTTGAGTTCTTTGACTGAGTATTTCAAATTTGGAAACGGTTATTTTTGAGTTGAGGTCTTTTTGGAGTTTTTGGAGCCACCACCTAGTGGCCACTGGGAGTATTGCACTTTTTGTACTTGCAATGGCCTCATTTTTGAGACCTGCTTGATTCATCCATTTCTAAATACAGCCCATGGGCTGAATTAGGTCTTTATATCATTTTATGCATCATTGAACACAGTGCAACATTTGGATAGCTGTTATACTGAAACTTGGGTGTAGCTAGACACTTTACTGGTGATTACAGTAACTTAATCACCCGTGTCGGTAAGCAGGTCACAGTGGCCGTGGCTACGTGCTGGTAACGTTACTTTCACACACACATCCGTAACAGAGAGGGAGACTCTCACGTCCCACAACAAAAGGCCAACTGGACCTACATCACACACAGTTTACCCACAAAGACACCTTCCTAAAAGAAACAGCTTGGTCAGTAGTGACAAGTGGAGGTGCAAAAGCAAATAAACACTTCAATACACACACCTATGTTGTTGACGTTCAACTTGCTTGTGCTCACATTCGCACTTTGTAGTCTGGATATTTTAACTTTCACCAAATAAAGTGAGCACAGCACCCTGCCCTACATCTCTTGTGAAACTGAATGAAAAAAATATTCTCCTATTTTCTGTAATCCCCGACTCAGATGATAATATTTGTAAGTGAACAGTATTCAGCAACTCTCAAGGTGCCAGACCTGTCCATCGGTGTCTTTTCATAGGATCAGTCTGTAACTTGTATTTAATATCTTGTAAACCAGTAGATAAATAAAACAGGGTCATTGATTTGACTCTGGGTTAAAGACAGCTGTTGATAAGCTACTGTTATTTTAAACTTTGACTTCTTAATGATAAAGTTGATAATAGTCGTACTTTCTATTATACAAGAATTTAATAGTATGTGTTGTGTACTTAATTTTTATTATTAGTTTGATCATTTCCTCACCAATATTTGCTCCTTGTTCTGTGTGCACATCATGGTACATTGTGTACCCCTACTAAACCTGCATTCTGCTCTTATATTTATGTAATTGCATAACAATTTATAGCTTTCAGATGGCTCTGTTTAGAGAGGGTTCGACCCGTGGAATGTGTGGCTGGAGTCTGCTGCATAAGACTATATGATTGTTAAAAAAAGTAAAACACACGGAGTTCTCCTGCTGAGTCCTTAAATTGATAATTATACAGTAAGGCACTCAAGAGACACCAAAGACCAGACCAAAGACATTTGTCTTTTGTTTAGTCTTCCACATGGATCAGTTAAGCACTTCCTCGTGCTGTCAGTGATATAAACGGTCTATGTTCAATTATGACACGTTGCTGCACTGAGCTGAGCTCACACCGCTGCTGGCTATTTTATGAGTATGGACGACATTTCATGTTTAGAAATCTGTAAGTACAAGTAGATATTGTCGTGTAAGGTTTATTTTAAGTGTCGGTTAGAGACCAAAACTGTGAGGGAACCGTGTTGCAAATTAGTTTGGTATAAACACTATAATCATCACATATGATAATTGAATATTTGGTGCTCTGGGTGTCTAATAAATCATGTATAAGTTATACACTCTTGGAAGAAGGTGTTTTTGTTTGTTTTTTTTAATTTATGACCACTAGGGGATATTTTGAAGGAAGTAAATAAAACGCAAATAAAACTCATTAACTTGTTTGTCACATGCAGGGTCATATGGTTCGGGTTAAATGCAGCTTGAACTTAGAACTTCAGTCACTTCAGTGGACTGAGTTGTGAGCTGAAGTCAACTTTTCTACATTGAGGACAAAGGTATATACATATCAACACCTTGGTGGTAACTTCCTTTCTTTGCAGTCGAACCTCTACAATTTCCCAGATGTGTCTCTTTCACATAATCCTTTATATATTTTTCATTTTACCCCTAAAATTATGGAAATCCCAGGTAGAAATCTGTAAAACACTGTTGTGTAAGTGTGTATTTCTGTGCAGTTGTCAAAGACCTGCATGTTCATGGGGCTGTAAAATAAAAAAAAACTGTGGCTCAGCAATGATCAATAGTGTATAGGTCAGAGAGTTGTTAAGCACGCTCTGTGCTACACTCATGAGTCAAAAGGTCTATCATTTGATTTTTTGCAAGTCAGGATTACAATAATAATAATCACATATATCAACCCACTCCTACAAACTGTGCTCTAGTCACGCATCAACTCCTTGATTTATTCTGATTATGAAAACATCCACTGATGTCATTATTCTTCTCTGTGACTGCTTCCAAAATCATAAAACATCAAAGCACTCACCATCCCTTTTCCTTTACTCCCTAGTTGTTTGTACATTTCTTTCATTCTTCTTTTTTCTCTTTCCTTACCTCCTTGTACTCACTGTTGCTTACACTGAAAACAGAGCTTTCTGCTTATAGGCATTGTGAGGTAGCATCATAGACTCTATGTAGGATGAACGTAGCTAATGTGATGCCACTCGTTGGTTTGTGGAGTTGAATGTCGCCATGTTGGTTTTTGGAGCCAAAGCGACCATATTTAAATATCAAGGGAAGAGAGTGAGGAGGCGGGTCTGACCCTTGAAGTCAAGGACACTGGCCAATGTGTATGAGACTGGAGTGCTGGAGTGCTACCAGTTCACAAAAAAACAAGAGTTGACTTTCGCTAATGACATCAAAATGACTTGTGGGAATAAATCATTTACTGAGTATTTCATGAATGGAAATAACAATTTTCAAAGTGACTTGGAGCCAGATTTTTTTGGAGCCAACATCTAGTGGCTGTCAGTGGTACTGCACTTTTTTTTTTTTTTTGCACTTGGTTTTTTGGACCATATTTGGATACGAAGGGAGGAGTGAGGAGGCTGGTTTAACCCTTGAACTCCAATGACATTACCCAATGTGTATGAGACTGGATTTCTCTAATTAGACCAGACCTGAACTGTGGCCAAAGGTTGTGATGACGTGAGGTTGTTAACGAAAAAACTGAATCCCTGCCTGAAATGTAAATGATACAGCACATGATGCTGATTAAGCCTGCCCTAAAACTTGGACCAAAATCTTCAAATTTAGGCGTAACTGCTATTGGTATCCAAAAACCTCTTTGACCCGAGTTTAATAACAATATAAATGAATCAAATTTGAGAGTCACGTTTCAAAAAGGTAAGAGCTTCGAAATAGCAACCCCGCAACAGTGCAGGAATGTGTTTGGGGGCAACCTCCTATACACAGAGCTCTTTCTGTGAAAAGGTCAAATCATTCATTCGTGCAGTTCTTTTTCCTCTCTTCTGCAACCTTTTCTTACCATCCCCTCGTGCCCTACCAGCCAGACCAACTCCCTGTGTTTATAAGTTGGCCCGTGTATCATAAGCTAAAACTAAGCTGCCCTTTACCTCATGTAGAAATAGTTGGAAATCCAACCATTTGAGAGCTTTTAAACTATTTTGACAGGTCCTTCTTTTTTTCCATCACCCCCATGAGCACTGGAAACTGGCGTTGTGTGTGTCTGTGTCTGAGTGAACAACTGTGTGTCGCTCGCGTTTCCAGTGAACTGACAGGAGAGATATTTCACAATTATGAAGTGCATGTTTTGTGAGACACCCGGGCGCTCAGTGAGATATCATAGTAATAGTACCATGTGTCAATAAAGCAAAGAAATCCTGTTTCCTTACACTGCTATAATGAAGTGTGTATGAGTTGTTGCCAGTAAAAAGTCACATTTCATTTTGCCTTGAGCTTGGCGCTGACAAAATGGCTCCCGCTGGACCAGGCAGAGGTGAACTTCATAACACCGGAGTCAAATGGCACAATCACTGATAAGGACAGAGCTGCTTGAGTAGATGTCGAAATTAATTTGTGGCCGGGTTCATGTTGTGCATCTCTGTTTTTCCCGATGTGATGGAGAGGACGAAACGCAGTGTTGAAGGATAGATTTTTTTTCTCCTTCCCTTTTGGCAAAAAGTCTGATTGAAGGTAAAAACTGTGAACTATTTCAGAAGTGTTTTTTATTTCTGACTTCATTTCATCCTTTGCTTCTTTTCTCTCCTCTTCCAATTTCCTCTCTGTACCAGGTGAGGTTCTGAGCTTGATGGATGACCTGTTCTCCGGTTTGGGTTCATCCTGTGTTGTTGCCGGGAGGAGGAGTGGCGAGCATCCCCACTCTGTGCTCTATTCAGTGGTCTTCAAGTGCCTGGAACCCGACAGCCTCTACAAGTAAGTTTGCAGATGATTTTTTTTTCTTTAGCTCGTCCCAGTGCACCAATAATGACACAAAGTTGAAAGTGTGTTTATTTAAAAGTGGTTATTTTCTTAGGTTGTTGTTTTTTGTTTGTTTTTTTTTAGAAATCCAACCTTTTGTTTAGCTCCAATGATTAAAGACTAACTAGCGTCTGGCTACGGATATGAAATAATTCAAAAAGGCTGAGTTTGATTGTACAGAGGAAGCCTCATCTATTTCCTTGGTAGATGTAGTCCCTCAAAGTGCTGAAGAGTCTGGATGTGTTTTTGTCAGAGTCAGTTGATGCGCCTCCTAAATGTCATGTAAGGAAATGTGTAAGGAAGTGGCAGAAGGGGACCAGAGGCCATATTCCTAATAAACTGCACACATACGCAATCTTAAAATCCATTTTACAAATTAAATACAACCCGAACGGTAACTAAAAAAATAAAATATCTATTTATTTTGTAAACTGTGTTGACATAACTGTGTGAGTGACCAGTAACTCTTACTAAAAACATGTCCGTACTGTCCAGCCAATAATATGATGCAGTTCATACTTCATCCTCAGGCAGCAAATGAATGTTAACAGTGTACTATGCAGACCTTGTAACAGTGCAGTGGATAGTGGGTTACAAGAAGTAATGTTGCTAACCAGTTACAGTGGTGACAGTGGTGTTTTGCATCTGACTGTCACCATGTTGGTTGTTTGGAGCCAGAAGTGACCATATTTCAAAAAAGAAGTAAGGAGGTGGGTCTGACCCTTGAACCTGAGGACGCTGCCCAATGTGGATGAGACTGGAGTTCAGGTCCAGTGTCATTGGAGATCATACCTGTCAAACAAACAAACTAACCACGCCTCTAAATCTTCCTCTTTCCAAAGCCTAATATCTACTTCATGATGATTTTGTTTTTCCAACCTGATCATTGAAAGAAGAGTTTTAGTGGCCATCAGCCAATGAGTATTGAACATTTTTGCACTTTTATATACAGCAGAGTGGGACCCTCACCTAGAGCAGAGTAAAACCACACCTGGTCTTTCCTCTAACATCTGAAACAGTGCAATTAGCTTGTCATAGACATACAAGATACAAGATACTTCGAGGTTTTCAGAGCGAGTGGTTAGACTTACATTTTTAAATATAATTTTAATGTTGCACTAAAGCATTGTTAGCACTGTACCTTGAAACGATCACACTGTAGAAACTTGTGTGATGTGTAGTGATGACGCAATGACGATTCGGACCAATAGAGCAGGTACTAGCAAAGTGGTACCAGGTTCCAGGTACTTTTTCCTAATGGAAAACCAAACCAGACCGAGTCGAGTCGAGTCAAAAAAGCGCCTTTAGTTGGCCGTGTAACTTGTCATGGTCTTCGGTCTTGGGCAGGTATATAAGGCTGTGGTGGCCACAGTGTGCACGTCTGATGTTGTCACAGTGGTCCAAGGTGTTCTCAGGGGGTTTGTGTGTTTGCTTGCAAAATTAGAGGAAACAGTGCTCCATTCATCCGGGCACCATAAGCCAAGCAGCAAACGGCTGATTGATCTGAGTTTGATGCAAATTTTTGAATTTATTTTATTCGAATTTAATCTTAAATTTAAAAAGTAATCTAACAGAGCATTATCTCAGCAAGACCCCACAATCCCTGTCACCTACATTATTCCATGGCATTGCTCCCAGTATACAATTTAATACAACCCAATTACTTTGAATCCTTCTTCCTGGCGTTCGGTATTTCTCATTACCATTTAAAGACCTTACATTAAACATTATATTTTAGCCTTATTTGCAGCTCTCCCCAACAACAATAGGCAAATATCAGCAGTGCCACATCCTCCCCTGGTCGTCTACACTTCCCACTGCAAATGTTATTTTGTTACAGGGGGTGAATTTTGTGACCTTCTCCTGAACAACAGCTGGGTTGAGTTAACCAGGGAAGCATACTTACTCTTAACATGGTGGATGCTTCCGTTCTTTTATGTTCTCTTTGGTCAGAGCTTTTTAGTGAATCCAGAAGGATCCTTGTTAAGAAACAGTATTTCTTCAACTCAGAAAACAAATTAACCACTCTTCGTGTCTGTGTATTTAGCTAATAAACAGACTTCGCCTGAGGTCGGTACATGCTGTCATAGCAATAATGGTTGTAATTCTAACACATCATGCATGCATAGTGGACTCCAGTAACTTAGTGAGTCACGAACCACAGCAACAAAAACGTGTCTCAGCCATGCTTATCGCTTTTTTAGTGCCCCTTGAAAACCTTTTTATTTCTGGGTTCAGCTTTGTTGTCTGCATTGTTATAAATGCTGCACCTGTGTTGTCAAATTGGTGATGTTTTTCTAATTTGCTCGTGTTTTCTCGGTTTGCATGTGTTGTCTGAAGTTGGAGTGTGCTGAGCCCTCAGGGCCACCATAGAAACTCCAGACAACAAGATAGAGTCAAACAAAGCAACAGCTCAGACTTTAACCTCAAACTTATATCTGACACACAGTCAACAACAGTTAAAGGAAGCGTCATTGGTTACGGAGCTCATCTGTAGGAAGAAAATGTAGCCATCATAGGTAGGAATCTGTAAATAACTAAATAATAATAATAATTTTCTGTTTAAAAGAAAATTTGGTGACGAAGAACACATTCACAAATGTAATGTGTCCTCAAAACAGTTAATTATTACCACTTTTAATTCAACAAATAAGATTATTACATATATTTCAATACATTTATTCTGAAAATTTGACAGGTTGATGACTAAAAAAGTAGCATTGATTTGATAATTTGACATAGATTGTTTGTTCATTGACAGAAACATACAAAAACATCAAATGTGTTTTCATATCTTTCATTTTTTAAAATGTGTCAATATCTTTAATTGAACAGTAGAAATTAAATGATTTATTTATGCATTTATTCATGTTATTTGTTTATGTTTTGTTTATGACATTTCAAACTAAAATATATTTGTCTCTGAGGCAGATGCTTTTTTTTCTTCTCCATCTTTAAATTAAGGTGCAATACCAGCAGTAATGGGTGCAGACAGGACCCAGATGTTGTTGTGGCTGTCATCGAACACATAAAGCACACCTGCTCCCTGTTGTAGTACTTCTCAGGTTTTGTTCCTGTCTTGCTACATCGTGGCCTTCGTTAGTTTTGAGAAACTCAACATTGTTTCTTAATAATAAAAAAAACAGCCAGGATTTAAAGCAGTGGGAAACCTGATAGATGTGTTTCCTCTAATCTGTGCATCAGTTTGCATGTACGCTACATTTTACTACTGAGCCAGAGGAGCTGAGAGGAAAATATTGCAAATCATCCTCAACAAGTGTCTGTATTTGTTTGAAATTGAAATACAGGTGTGATAAGCAGCTACATCACATGTATGATGTCACATATATAACAGGATATTTACATGTATGTGTGTCTGTACATGTATTCCAATGGGAAGGATAAGTGTAGCAATGTTATCAAGTTGTTTAATATTGATGTCCCACTGTGACAAATCACTCGCTAATGAATCTGTCAATTTCACATCAATAGAAACCTCCAGTGAAGAACAGATTTAGATTTTGTCAAACTGTGATTATTTGAGGAAATTATAAAATAAATCCAATAAAGGAGCCATTAATCAGTCAACTAGGAATTTTCTGGACGCTGATAACAATGCTAATGACACATCTACACTTTTAT
Organism: Pseudochromis fuscus; assembly: GCA_900323345.1. Classification (NCBI taxonomy): domain Eukaryota; kingdom Metazoa; phylum Chordata; class Actinopteri; family Pseudochromidae; genus Pseudochromis; species Pseudochromis fuscus. Next base: position 50,604 of record OOFC01014976.1, read on the forward strand.
CACCATCTGTTTGGTTATAAATCCACAATTTTGAGTTTTTAACAGTGGATGAACCAAAGCAAATGTTAATTTGTGGAAGTCCAGTCTCCAAAACCTGCAACTGGAGCCAAATAGCAACTTTGTAGCGCTGCTATCTTTGTTTAAGCATTCTCAACAATGTTGTTTGTCCCTGATGACAGCAGAACCTACGTAGGAGCTACGTCTGAGGACACATCTGGTTGCAGCCAACACCACTTGTCCTAATCAACAGCCTGATAAGACCTTTACTGGTATTGGCCTCACACCTAGGCAGCTGTGATCCTCATGTTCCCATGCAAATGCAAATGCTCTCTGAAAAGTTGCAACCTCATTTTTAAAATCTGACATTTTAGACAATGACCAGTGATTGCTGGTATAGTAGATATACTCTAGTGTTGGAAGCAACATGTGCTTTTACCAAGATTTTTTTTATGTTGGGTTCATGTAGACTTACAGGTGGGGTTAATAAAGGGCGTCTTCATTCGTTAGAGTAGAGTGAACCTTTAGTGTATAGACGGTGCTTACATCTGGGGGTTGAATTTGGGATGTGGTCAGTGAGTGATGTGACAGAGAAGTACAACATAAAACAACCAATCCAGGGGAGTGTGCGAGTCCATCACTGTTGTCATTATCTTCAAAACCACATGCAGGAAGCAGCTGGAAGAGGTCCGAATCTCGGGGACTACCCTGTCGCATCCGGGCCAAATTACATTTCACTCATGTTTTGTTCAATGAGATTAACATCTGAGTTTGAATCAGTTCAGAACAAACCTCCTTCACATCTGCTCACGACTGAACCCAGCTCCAGTAGCTCAGGTTGCTTGAACACTGCTGGTTACCTTTTCAAGACATCGAGAAGAAGAAGAAAATGATTTATCGAGTAGTTTTGACCAGTCTTAGCTATTAAAGCAATGTTAAATTCTTCACACAACAGTTTACAGAGAAGTCCCTAACTAAAAAAAATGTGGATGCTAATCCTAACAATATTCTAACATCATTTAACTTTTTTTTTCTATATAAAAAGCATGTATTCAGTTGTTTTTTTTGTGGTGCTTCCTTTTGTTTTTTAATGAACAGTTTTTGTTATATACAGTACAATACTCACACCATTGCTCTCTGAGTCACTTGACAGATCCTCCATTAACTGCCTCAGTCCCAGCTGCCCTGTATCTTCCTACTCGCTCCTCAGCTGCTTCTAATTGTTCCAGACTATTTAAGGCAGCGTCTCCAGACACCTAGTCAGATAGTCTGAATTTCTTTGCCATCCCATCCATGTGTTTTTTTGTGGTTGCGAGCCTGAATTCCTCAACAGCCACTTTATTTCATTTGTTTTATTGTATTGTCTAAGTGTTTTCTGATGGTGTAGCAGCACCACCTACCTAGACTAAACCATCTTCACCCCATGGACCGTGGGACCAGTAGGGCTGGTAGGGCCCGGGCCCGACCAAAAATGGACAGAAAAAGTGAAACTGCTTGATTCTGAAAGCTGACAAGCGGAGTTTCCGTACACTACCGTAATGTAGGTAATATGTACGAAATGCTGCACATCACGGCATGACTCCATTCCTCTGCATTAGTGCCGTAATTTATGTAATATATTCGAAACGCTTCACATGTCGGCTTTCAGAATCAGCTGGAATTACGTCGGTAGCGCAAATGGCCGAGGAATTACAGTAAATTGGTTTATGCTAGTCACTCTCAGAGGGTTAAATAATATTTTCCAAAATAGAGATATATGGAGATTACCAGAGACTTCATTCAGTTGACCACAGGAGGCTGGTCTTTGGCAGCAATTAAGAAGCACTGGTGAGTTTAACATTCCCTAGTGTTTGTGTGTGTGCAAGGTGAATTTATGGACTTCAGCCATTATATACCAGAATCATCATTTCAAATCATTATATAAATTGTTAATGACCACAGGTGACCATTGGTTTAGAGATACATTGTCCCACTAAGAACCCTCGACATCCCTTGAAGTGGTCAAGTATAAACTGACTGCTCCCTGATTGGCATCGGTTTTGTTTCATTAAAGGTAAATAGCATATAGGACCAAAACCATCAGGAAGGAGGGAAAGGAAAGATTATTATTTGTCTGCCAGTCTCAACAAAATGAGTCTCCCACTACATGTGAGCGTGCCAACCCGCTTTCATTTCCTTCTTTCTTTTTTGTCCCTGGTATTTGCTTTCTTCTGCAACCAATCAATAGGAAATTGGCAACCATGTCACCGTGACGACCTGTTAGTGCACGGATATGGACAGTAGCTGGAAGTTCTATAAGTTCAGATAACTTCAAACCTGCCAGAGGCTCCGAAGCAATGGGAACAACAGCAAGTTGACATGAAAATGTGTCTGCTTCAGATTTCTGGCCTCCATTCAGAAACATTTACTTTGCTTTATTCTAGACCCTGTTTACACTTGATTTTAAAAATGTGTCCTGGGTGATCAGATGACAAGTGGACAGCCGAGACACATAGTTGTTTAAACCTGTATTTAACATGCATCGCCAAACCCAAACCGCTTGTGTTCGGATGACACTACTGCAACATTATATCCACCAGGAGGGCCCGTGCAGGTTTTACATCACTTACCAGAATAGTGTAAGTGTAGTGTGCATTTCACCAAACAATCAACTTACGATGACATATTGTCCTTATTGGGAACACATCAGGACACATTAGCATCAAATGCGTCCCAGACCACCTCCACATGCAGTTTGAGTGATCAGATCCCAATGCATCTTGTCCACTTGTAATCCAATCAACCAAGACGCACTTAAAAGTAATTTACAAGTGTAAACAGGGTCTTAGTGTATGTGCTAATAAGTTATAATCTGTGTGGCTGGTAGAAAGTTGACGGTTATCATGTACTGTCCATTCGCTGCATGCTCCTATGTTGGTGTAGATTGGTGATTAGATTACAGTCAAATAGCGATGACACACACTAACACTGTTTCAGCTTGAGGTAAAGTGGTAAAAAAGTCTGACCTACAGTAGGATGACAGGTCTAGAAATGCTAAGATACTATGGAAAAATCCAACTGCCTGTTTTTAATGCATGTTTATATGTATAACATGAAAACATATAAATGAATGATACGACAGGATGATCTCTTTCACTGTGTAAAACGCAACTTTCCAAATACTCCACTTTCCGGAAATGTCTGACATTTAATGGGGTGTTGTCATTATTACTTTGGACAGTGGAGTCTGGCTGATCTGCAAGTTAGCTCATTCAGCTCTGAGCTAATGTTTCTATTTCACAACGAAAGGCGAGACAATTTTATTTAGGGCTGTTACACCAGCGGCAGCCACTTAGACGGGAGGATTTTAAAGTCATGAGATAGGTACTGTAAGCCGACACAAATTCTTCAGGCAATGAGAAACAATTCTGTGGCTTTGATTGATTTGTGGACGGCCTCAACTGATGTGTGTCCAAATGCTGACGTAATGGAAAAAGGCATCCCCCTACCGTCCTGGCTTCTCTCGGCATGCCAAAAATACTGCCCTAATTGATCCTCTCTCACTATCGCTTTCTCTCCGTTCCTTCGTCTCTGAGCTTTCTGTCTTGTCATCTCTCGTTCGGCCGTCTCTCCTCTGTCTCATTAAATTAGAGGACAATGGTTACTTTAATGGCAACATTGTTAATTTACACAAACATTAATCTGCCATTTGTCCACTTCATTGTCTGCTGAGCTTTCAAAACTGTGGCACGCCGACAAAACCGAGGCGCTTCCAAAGACGAATCCATGTGCAGCCAGACGGGCTTGGAATAGATGTGAGACTGAGGTAGAGACAGAGCTGGGCTATATGCAGGCGATGTAGATAGAAAAATAAAGAGGCAAAGTGGGACTGTGTGGGTGTGTGTGGGTGGCCGTGGTGGTTGTGTATATCTTGCCAATTCGGTTATGATTTGACATTCTCGTGGCCGACCCGACTGTGGCTGGTTCCTTTGTTCTCCCAGGCGATCTTCATCGTCGCTGAGTTGCTGTGCTGACACCATTCGCTGTCCATCCAGGCCATTATCCTGCTAATGAGATTCACAACAACGTAAAGAAAATCGGGCGTAGGAACCGTTGCAGTGGTTCTCATATATTCTCTATAAAATAAATTTCTTTACCCCTCTCTAAAGCTTTGAAAGGCTCAATTTCCTGACTTAACAGTGTTGTTGTCGTGGGGGCCGACGAAGGGGGAAACCATAGCGATCACCAACCATTTACACAGGGAAACACAACAGTAAGATGCTGGTAAGCTTAGATCCTGCACCCCAAGAAAACTTAACAAATTGCCATGATAAAACTCCCGCCTCGTCATCCTCCCACTTCCCTCCCCTCTCCCACCTCATTGTATCCATCTGCACGTTATGCGGCCACATAATTTAAACAGTGTGACTGTTACATGCCGGCATTGTTTTGCTGGGCAGAGGAGCCAGCAATGCCCGTGCTTCTTTTGTGAGGTTGTTGGGGGAATACCACATCCACCCCTGCTGAATAACAGGACCAGACAAACTATGTGAGCAATGTCCAAACAGGTCATGTTACAAACAAAACAATCATTTGACAGCATTGGAACAAATCTCAAAAGACATAACATTAAACAAATGCAAATGGGTTTAAGGAGAAAAGCAACTCTTGCAAAAGCAATAATATCCTAATTTCTTTATTTTCATGGATTTCAACAAAGTTTTGGAAAGCACTGGGAATCCATCTGAGTTGTTCATTCTTGTCTCACTTTGTTTTGTGGTTTCCTCTTTGTCATTCTGTTGTTTTTACTGCGGTAACTCTGTGGAAATACTGCTGAAAGCTTACAGTTTTTCATAACTGGTTACAAACATTTCTCAATACTTAATTCACTTTTTCAAAACTTCCCCCCTGCAGTAAGAAAACACAGCACATGTGGACCAAAGGATGAGTCTTTTAATTTCTTTATTTTATTCTTCAGAAAGTTATTGACTCACAGAAGAATCGTCCTCTCGACTGTGCATTATCTAACGGTTCAAAAAGTTTGATAGGATTATGCAAGCAGGGAAAATAAAGACACTTTGTTTACATTTTAGGCTTTTATATCTGTAAAGCAATGTAAAAAATTTCACAATAAAAGTGTCATGAAGAAATGAAATGTTTCTGTCCAACTAAATGTAAGTAGTGGACTTTTATTTTGAAATGGTGGTTAAGTTTGTATTTACTAAAGCATATTAACTTTAATGTTGTGAGCTGCTTTGGATTCAGCTAAAGCATCAAAACTGGGCTTTGTAGTAAATTATGTTTAATTATCAAACAGAGGAAATTACTAATAAAGACCAGCTCCCAATAAATAACAATTCCTGGACACTGTCAGAGGATTCACGACATGTAGATATCGTACAGAAGTTGTTTACTGTGTGGATGAAACCGTGAAAGTAGCTTCTTAAACAATTTTTCCAGTGTAGTGTCTGTGGTTGTTGTGGTTGCTGCTGCCACAACAGTGAGCTGCAGCAACAACTAGTGCATGTGTTAAAAAAGTGCAATGCTCCCAATGACCACTAGGTGCTCATTGTAAAAACTCTGGCTCTAATTGACTTCAATTCAAAAATAATCATTTCCAATCATTAAATATTTTTCCCACAAGTCATTGTGATGTCATATCAGCTTTTTTTTAGTGATCTGGTGGTCCATCTGAAAACAAATCTATTAATATTTATTAGGCTTATGGTTAGTTTAATCAACTGACCAGACCTTCATACACATTGCATCCTCAGGGTCAAGGGTCAGACCTGCCTCCTCACTCCTCCCTCCATACCCAAATATGGTCACTTCTGGCTCCAAAGATTAAACATGGTAACATTTAAATACCAATGCGAGTCCCCAAACTAACAGGTGATGTCATGTCAGCTTCGTCCATTCAAGATCGTAACAGTAAATAACTGTGTGTTCATGTGTGGCTGTGGAGGGTGTCTGTCTTTGCCACTGCGAGCATATTGATGGCCTAATCTGTGCCAACCTTGATCCTTCTTTTTAGATTCAGTATGACCAGTCCCTCCTTGTACTTTTTCATAATCAGAAGTACACAGATTGGCATTTCCAAAAGGACATGTAAAGGTCATTTGTTTTCTATTCCGAGCTGTGTGGTCCTACATTACTTAAGATGCGTTGGGTTCTCTCAGCGTGTCTCATGTCTCCCTCTGGAATGTCTTGAACTGTTTTATTGTGGTATCTTATCAGGGTACTGAGTGGTCCTGAAGTCTGTCATGGAACCCAAAACATCCCCATGTTTGACATTTTCAGGGAGAGGAACTTTGTCCTTATGGAGTTCTTGGAGTCAAGCCAGATGCCACATTACTCCTTCCTCCTCTGCCATTGTGGTGCTGGTTGTATTCATTATAAGATATAATTAAATCTCACAATCCCTGGCTCCCTGTTCACAAGGCATTTTTTGAAAAAAGTGATGTCATTGTATAGTCACATATGATCACATATATTCTTACCTACCATGACTACCATCTCATCAATCTTGTTATCTGACAAAATAAGATAAAATAAAAAAATACGCAATTTAAATACATGTTTAGGTAAAAATATGATCATAGTCCCAGCTATTTGAAAGGTGTGTTAGCATATCTGAAGTCCTGATCCATGTATTTATTTAGTTATTTAGACACATCTTTCAGCTTAGTTAGATAACAATGTGAGTCTGGACAGACCAACAGACATGAATTTTTTATTTTGTCGTGTTATTCATTGTTATGTAATTTTTTTATGTCTAAAACCAAAAATAAAACAGCTGTGACAGAAAACATTAAGAAGCTTTGAGCTTATACAATGGATGTCACTCTATCTTAACAACAGAAATAAAACAAACAGACAAAACAAACAAAAAATAAACTTATATATAAAACATGATTTTGCAAAATACAAGAAAACTGGAGAATGGCACCTGAAAACACTTTTAAATATATATTATATTCAATGTTTTTGTACTCTTTTGCATGGCAACTGTTGTGGACAAAGAGTTGAAGTTATTAGTCTTTCAGCCCAGTTTTTCTTCCTGGTTGCTGCTGTGATGTGAGTATACACTGTAGAGATGGATGTATGGACCTGATGTCACCTGTTGGTTTATGGACTCAAATTTTGAAGCCAGGAGTTTGGCATATGAACGTCATCATGTTGGGGGGGGTTTTTTTGGAAAAAAAAGAAGTGACCATATATGGATATGGAGGGAGGAGTTAGGAGGTGGGTCTGACCCTTGAACCAGAGGACACTTCTCAATGTGTATGAGACTGCAGTTCACCAGCGATTGAGCCTCCAAACCACCTGTAAATCACTGGAGTCCGGACCTGTCAATCAAACTAACCATGCTCCTCTTTTTGAAACCTAATATCTACTTAATGATGAAAGCACTTTCACATGGACCACCAGGTCACTAATTGATGACTTTAGCTAATTACATCCAAATGATGTGGGGGAAAAATTACTGAGTATTATATGATTGAAAATCACCCTTATTGAATTAAAGTCAGTTGCAGCTGTAGTATTTTTTTGGAGCCAGCATCAAGTGGCCATCGATGGTACTGCACACACTTCTGCATTGGCTTCAATTAAAGTATGGATTTTAGTCCTAAATAATGAAATTGTTTTGTTTTTTTTCTACTTGCAGGTTTACTCTCTATGCAGTAGATAGCAGAGGCAGTCACTCTGAGTCGAGCTTCGTGTCGGTGCGAACATCTTGTCCGGTGGTGGATGACAGCCGAGCCGAAGGTACTCTCACCTTTAACCATGTCTGACTTTCTTGAACTCACTTTAAATTAATCTTTTATTTCGATCTTCCTCACATCTCCTACATCATTTTTAGATCATCACAATTTACCTGAATGCATACTCATCCTTTTTAAATGCATCCATGTACATGCATTATACATTTTAATTCCCTTTTTATCTAACTTAAAATCATGCTGTTGTGTCAGTTTGTACTTAATGTAATTCATGTTTGTTTGACTCAAATTTCACTCACTCACTGAAAGTCTGTCATATACCAGGCATCCCTTGTATCAGGTCTTACTGGGCAAGCATTACAATAAGAGTCAGGGCACTTCTACGCAACTTCTAAATATGCAGTGTGCACATGTATAGTTGCATATTGGAGTTTTGATGGTTGAAAATAAAGGAGCACTACATCAGTTTCTTTTGTCACGTTCAGTTTAGGATGCTGCATCATGGGAAGTGTAGGAGTCAGTGTAAATATCAGTACAGTTAAATTTCTGCTGCATTGATGCTCACAAGTTCGCCAACCTTACTAAGATTGCAAATCACTGAAGATCTGACTTTTTTTAAAATTTTAATTCCTTACTCACATTAAATCTTTCACTGTGTCTCTCTGCTTCTCTTCCTTGTGTCTCCGACCACCCGACAGAAATAGCAGACAAGGTGTACAACTTATACAATGGCTACACCAGTGGCAAGGAGCAGCAGATGGCCTACAACACGCTGATGGAGATACCTCCCCCGCTGCTATACAGAGTCCAGCATCACTACAATTCCCACTATGAGAAGTTCGGAGACTTCGTCTGGCGTAGTGAGGACGAGCTGGGCCCCAGGTGAGAAGATTTGGACAGTGGCACAGGTTTTAAAAAAAGATGCTTCAGATACTCAAGAGGATGTGTAACAATTGTCTAGAAATGTTTTTTTCCAGTCTGTTGCTTTTTATCCGTGTTTTCTTGTCATCGTGTTTGATGACGCTGCGTTGTTTACGATCAATTACAGTCATTCTGAGGTTTCTTACATAACAATAGCCAAAGCTGCCTAAACTTAGTGCTGCCAGTTTCAGGATATTCAGGCAATTTTCATGGAATTGTTCACCACCACCCCAAGCAGGCTTACCATTGCCCAATGCACACACACACACACACACACACACACACACACACACACCCAGAGTACTTCTACTGGAAAGCAAATGGGCAAGTTTGCCATAAAAACTCTGGGGTTACACTCGCTCCTCACCATCGCCATGGTGATGCCAAAACAGCGTTTGACAGCCAAGTCAAACACTAAATGTGATACTCAGCTAAACACTAACTCAACTTCCAAGTCTATTTACTCTTCTCTCTTGAAAAAAAAACCCCTTACATCCACACTATACTACCCCGACATCCCCTCACCCGTGACCCCTCTTTACAGCGACACCCCCGCTGATGGTTTGAACAGACAGTGAGATGCTACGACACCCACCATGAGAACAAAGACAATCTTGCTGACTGACAAAACGGCAAAGGAGGAAATGCAAACAACACAAGTATAGCACAAAAACATTCATGAAAATTCAGTTGGTCCTGCAACTCAAGATCTTATGTTACAGCCCAATATTTGGGTTTGTCCACCCCCACTTGCCCTGAAGGACTCCTTTTAAGTCATAAATAATATAATAATGGAGGAATAACTTTGGTTTGTAGATTATGCCTCTCTCTGATTGGTGAAGGGGGGTGGGAGGCACAGGTTGGCCATTGGGTCTCAGAACGGGGGATCGGAGCGGCTGGACCGGTGTGTTTGTTAAATGTGTGTTTGTGTGTGGGCAGCTGCAGGAGGGTTGGTGGGGGGGCTTTTGGATGAGCGAGTGTGGATTATTTACTGCCGAAAGTTGGCAGGGTTGAGCTTCGTTGCGGTAATTTACAAGCAGACTCTATTGGTGGTGCCTTTTAAAAGGTAACAGAATGGCCAAGTGAAACGTAAGCACAGTCAGCACTCCTCCAGGAGCCGAGGATCTCAGGAGCCCGCAAACGTCCACCATTATTACAGCTGCGCACTTCCTCCTGTCATAATTGTGTTTGTTCTTTGGACCCGCTGTGATACATGCTTTTATTTATTTATTTCACCTCTGCTGTGAACACAGCTATTATCTTGTACTGCAATTTACTTCTATTTCCACGTCGCTGAGTTGTTTTTAGTTCACACTTGGAGCTTTTTAGGTGCTGAAATCTCCTACATGGAAACCCAAAGCTCTGTAATCTGACTTCTCTTGTTTGTGTCATCATGTAGGGCATTAAATGAGTTTAATTTGTCCCCACCTCACATGCTTACCAAAGACTCCCCTGATAATGTGTTTGGTATTCTGTTGTTTCAGACGTAAGAATTTAGGGGAAATGAGAAAATGCCCCCCCACCCTTTTCAGCAAATAAGTGAAAAGGATGTCTGTACTCCTTACTTAACTAAAGACAGATGTTGATGCTCAGCAGACACTGCTTTTCAAAACAAATGGTATTTCGCCTTTCTCTGTGTGTTTTCCTCATTGTAGTATCAGTATGAGCTTCACAACCCTGAATGCTGTAGGTGTTGTTGTGTATGTGCAGTGTGTGTGTGTGTGTGTGTGTGTGTTTTTTGAGAGGCATCTTTTATAAATTGAGTTGACCTGACATATGGCTCCTTCATGTCGTAAACTTCAGCTCCAGACTTCGAGACCTGGAGACAAAATTCTTTGTTTCACCCGCTCCAGACAGCTGCCTCTGGTGTGGTGTTAAACACAATCAGCACCCGAGGATTTTAAAATGCCATCGCATGTCACGGTTTTGACCCAGACTGGCAGTCCCGCTCAGAAGGACAGGCCCGACACAGTTGCAGTACTTTGGATTCTGGTAACATTTAAAAACTTTATTTTCATGCAGACGTGAAGCCGGCGGAGGTGAAGATGAAGGCACGGTGCCAAATTTGACTTTATTTTGTTCTGTGTTCAAATGCATAACTTAACTTTGTGGCAGGGAGGTTGGTGGAGTAACCCATCTGAGATCAGACGGCACCGTGAAGCTTTATTTCCCCTTTAGAATAATGTGTGGTTGTTTTTTTGGTTGTTTTTTACCTCCACCAAGGAAGTTATGTTTTCATCTGTCTGTCTGTCTGTCTGTTGACATCCGATCACTCAAACCACATGCAGAGGTGATCTGAGGCGCCTTTGACTGCATATCTTTTGTAGTGTAAACGCTAATCTGTCCTGATCCGTCCCTGACAAGGACGTAACAGGAAGTACATCATTAATGCAGGACCATGCAGGGTAATTTGATTGGATTGATTGGAGAACATATTAAAAAAAAACAACAACAAAACAATGGTGAGCAGCACAGATGTTCATGTTGGAGTGTGAGTGAGACACTTTATTTCAATCTGTGCTGAAGTCTCGGCGCAGAGACAGTTGGACATCTCCTGTCGCTAATCTTCGCTTTTAGTTTACACAATCCAGCCCAGGCTCTTTTTGGTGGACATGGTGTTGCAGTAGTGACATCTGGACACAAGTGGTCAGCAGGACAGTTTAGAGACGCATGTTGAATACAGGTGTAGATGTGTCTCAACTGTCCACTTGTCACCTGATCAGCCAAGACAAATTTTAAAAACAAGTGTAAACATTACAGAAAAACTGCTGAACAGATCTTGACTTATTTTCATTTTTAATTTTTTTAAGGATATTATATTAACCAAAGGACATATCAAAGGATGCGATTGTGTCCAAAAATTCACCAAAAGAGGGCAACAGTGGTCAGTCTGTAGCATCAGCACATGTGGATTATGTCTTGGCAGAGATGTGCGCTCTCCGAGTGCTTACTCTTTTTTTTTTTTTGTCAGTTTTTTCCCCACCTATTCTGTATCTTATCAGGAGCACAGGCAGTGTACCTCTGATGTCATGACTTTTCTCACTCATGTAAATGTATCATTTTGTACATATGGGATGGTATCACTGGTTGATGCAGATTATTTCATTTCAAAAATCATGATTTCAGTAAATTGCACAATTATTTTAACCAAAAACTGCTTTTAGGTTGTACATATAACACTCTGTAGGACTAATGTGATCTATCCATCTGTAGTGTCAATAGCACATGGGTGTATATACCTTTAAATAAATGTAATCAATTATCCTGACCTAGGACCTTTTGAAATTCTATTGTCTATTGTAACATTGTGAAATTAATCAAAGTGTTTAATGTATTTCGCCCCAATAATTTATTCATTTGCATTTCATTTGTATTTGGTTTTAGGAAACAGAACCTCATCTGCCTTCTTTAAATAATGTCCAGTTAAATTTGAATGTAAATGCAATGCTGATTGAACTAATGAATCTAATCTTGGACTTTTTGTCTCCTCCAACAGAAAAGCAAACCTGATACTACGTAGAGTGGAAAAGATCAGCCTCTACTGTCGGTCCCTGCTGCGCAGCACCCACATCCAGAGCCGCACCGACACCATGGCGTACGTCTACTGCCGGAGCGAAGAGGGGCGGCCTCCCAGCAATATGTGGCACGGCTCTTTACATGACAGTCGCACCATGTGCATGGAAAAGCTCATTTCTGTACAGCGTAACACATACAGCAACACCAAACTCCGATGAGACTGGAGTTCAGAGACTAGCAGTGCGTCTTTTTTTTTTTTTTCTTTTTTTGTTTCCTGCAAAATGACATCATTGATTGATGTACCTCCTCAGTACACTCTGCAGCGGGTGTCTCTCACATTACTGGTGCATTTTGAAAACCAGGAGAGGCTGAAAAATAAAAAAAACCTCAGAAGTCACTGGACGTTGTGTTAAAGCTACCGAAAAACATATTTTTGTGTGGCCTACTTTTATTATAAGACAGAAGATGACAAGAAAAGAAAAAAATCTCTGGAGTGGACGTATTTCTCAACTGCAAAATGCCAGTGATTGCACATATCAATGAGACACTGCAGAGTGAACATGTAAAATATCATTCAGCCAAAAGAAAACTGGTTGGCTTAAGTACTTTGAATGTAATATTGTAGTTCCTTTTTGGTGCTTTGAAGCTTACCTGGAACACTTAAAAAGAGAGAAAAAAAAACACACAAAAAAACTATAGTATAACTTATTTGCCTTTTCTACCTTTATTTGAAAGGAGAAGCTGAAATGTGTTAAAGCCATTTGAAAATCACTTACTTGTTTTTAAGTTCACATGAATTAAAAAAAAAAAAGAAAAGCTTTGCTTCAGGAATTTAAAATCAGTAAGTGAGAAGCTATGTAGTTAGTCTTATATGACATTTGATAGATTCAGTTAAAAACAGTGAGGATTTCTTTGGTGAGAGGGTTGACAAACAGGCTGCCACCGGCCTTGTGAAATTATGCAAAGACAGAGTAGGTGGCACTCAAACATTATATTCATTCGTAGACTTTTAATTCAGCTTTCAGTTCAATGCTGAAATGTAGGAATCATTATGTCATCAGCCTTTTTTATGCACTACAGTACCCCAAATCAATTTTTATTAAAATGTAGTAACTCATTTTCACCAGAGATGGACCTGAACACAGACTTCTTATGCACCCAGGTCAGGAAACATGATGCTGTTGCCATGGTGATGTCTAAACAATACATTGGGTTTTGAAAAACAAAATCAGATGTTTTATAAAATCTCTACAAGTCTGCATTTAATGTGATCTAATGATGAGTTATGACCCTGAAATGTGACTTTTGTCATAGATCTGTGATAAACGTAATGTTACAGTCACCATGTGGTAACATCATGGCCGCATGAGTGATAGAAATTGCAAATCAGATCTGCACTTGAACTGAATATGCTGGTGGGTTTTGATATTTCTCATATTTATATGTTCTTGAAGAAAACACGGCGATCACAATTTGAAGACATTAACTTTGGTGCAGTTGAAGAGTTTCTGTGGATCCAGCTGTAAACGTGCGATGCTGAACACCGTGATTGTAGGGATCACCCTTTGAAAATCCTCTTATTTTTTAGTTCAATGACATATCTTCAAAGCCATGGATATTGTTTTATTGAAGACAAACAATGCCTTTTTTCAATATGTTCATCTCATGTTATACGAATTGTAATAATAAATTATTATATTGTAAATTTTAAATTGTAAAAAAAAAAAAAGATATCTGTATTATTACGTGGCTTTGATTGTCTTTTTCTGAAGAATGTGAAATATTAAAAATGTATAGAAAATGACAGGACTTTTCCTTATTTGCTCTCCAACATATTGAACATCTGTGAAACAAACTTATTTGATCATCACACGTGGAACAATAATTGAATTTCCTCCAACAAACAATGCATTCCTGAATTGTTTGCCACGCCACATCTGCACATAAAATGTTTTCCTCATGTATTTATGATTGATTTTCTGTGGAGCTTTCTCAGTTATTGGTTTTTTTTTTTCCTGGTGACTTCATTAAAACTTTACTTTAGAAGCACATATCTGTCAGTTTACAGGAATTTCTGCTTTTTAATTCAGAGGGAGGCGAAAAATCTCAGTGTACACCCAAAAAAAGTGAACATCTTACAACAGCTGATTGAATAATTGTCACAGTGTGTGAGTTAATAGCCTATTGGATGCTTTTGTATTCAATCAACTTCCTTCCTACCCACATTTCCGTCTTGTAATGTGTATACGTCATAACACAAGAAACCAAAGGACAGGAATTTGTTGCTCAACCTTTAAAATGTTAACACATGCTGAACCAGCCACATCCAAAACCAATACAATTCATGACTAATGAACTGCACCACATTATTCACTCTTAACTGAAAATTTGTGTGAATTTGAGAACGTCTTATTCTGTTAACACGCCCGCAGCTGATGTTGGAAAATATCTTTTTCAGATTTCCCCGCATATTTTCATTCACCCTCGATGCTCTTTCAGCTTTGGGATCTTTCCATGTGGCAGGATGTGAGTGAGTGTAAGTCTGTTGGTCACCGTGACATTTTGGTCCAGCATCCATCAGATGGATCGCCGTGAACTTTCTACAGATTCATGGTTCCCTGAGGATTAGATCCACTGACTCTGGTAATCCACAGGCTTTTCCTGTATCTTCTCCAGGAGCTTGATGTTTGATGTGTTCAGTGACATGTCTCTACAACAGTTTGATGAATTGTCTTGAATTTTGGAACAGAGATCCATGTTCCTTTAATCAATAAGAATAACTGTGGTGTTTGCCATCATCATGTAAAATACAAGTGCAAAACTCTAATACATTTGTGTCAGCCACAGTTGTCCTGAAAAATGATTTTTTTTTTCTACTTTGATACCAAAAAATTTTAATAACAAACTAAACTATGATATTTTATTATGACCAGAGTTTTATTGTGTTTAGAAACAGACAAAGCAACCAGGTTTTAAAAATTAGGCCAATACAAAAGCCATATAGACCCATTTACAGCCTACATCATCAAGAAGCTGCGTGTGCATTTTGGCAACAGAAGTGCTATGTCCCATTGTTTACCTGGTATTGTCTGCACCTCTCTAGGAAGAACCACGTGGAAATTTAGCCCATCAAAATGTCTGGTTGTTGTGTTTTTTATCTTGTGCAGAGACTCCTTAGTGAGTGTGGAAGCTAGCTGTTAGCATTAGCAGCGTTAGCCGCGGTTTTGGTGCATGTCATCAGCCTGTTATCATTTTTATATTGGACACTGGCAGTTTAGATTGTTATGTTATATTAACGAGGCTTGACAACCGAGCTTCATCGTACATAACGTTTTTATCTCGTCAACGCCACAACAACTGTTACCATGACAACCTTCCGTTTATACCCAGTCATTAACTACGGTACCGGCAAGTGCAAAAGCCTAATACATCACAGTTAAT
>OOFC01014977.1:12733-23511 GCA_900323345.1 Pseudochromis fuscus
CCATATACTCACACACAAAGGACACAATTGTTTTTGTCATCACAGGAAATAAAACTGACGAACCTGACGAAAAGTGGTAGTTGACACATGCTCCTGAATAATTATCTGTGGACTAATTTATAGTCCTCACATGGGAGGTGAGGTCACACCATAATCTGTGCATAGACTGGATGAAGCCAACGTGATAACAGATGTCGGTTTGTGGACCAGGAACTCTGCATTTGAGCGTTGCCATGTTGGAGCCAGAAGTGACCATATTTGGATATGAAAGGAGGAGTGAGGAGGCGGGTTTGAGCCTTGAATATGAGGATACTGTCCAATGTGTATGAGACTGAAGACCAGGCCTGATGGACCACCAGAAGAAGAATTAACTTGAGCTAATGGCATCAGAATGATTTTTGAATTGAAGTTAATTAGATCCAGAGTATTTTTTGGAGCCAGCATCTAGTGGTCATCAGGAGTATTGCACTTTTTTCACTTGTGCATTGTCCTCACTTTTTGGACCTGGTTGTTTTGTCCATTTACAGTTGATGGTTCACACACATTGAGCCACAGACATGAACAAGAACAGGAAATAGTGTACGAGCTAATAATAACAATAAAATTAGTTACATTGTGAAGATGGCCACTCATTCCAATCCTTAAATATTGTACAAACCAACTCTCTAAGATTAACTCTGATTGATTCCTGATAAATCCAAACCAAACCACAGTGATCCGGGCCTCTCTTCAGTAGATTCACTGGTTTCGGGGACACCAGGTGATGCGTGGCTCGTTTGTTTTTTCTTTCTTTTTTTGCCCGCCGTAGGTTTATTTGTGTTGTTGTGTTTTCTCGGGCGGCCATCACCTCTTCGTTCAGAGGGCACAGGTGGCAAAGGTTTGAGGTACATCTCAGAGGTGCTGCTCTGGTTGTGTTGCTCATGTGCAGGTGATGATCTTGAACCTGCAGACTCTTTGCAGAAAGAGAGGTTCTCATAGACTTGAAGGTGAACCCTGCGCCCGGCTGCTGTGGGTGCAGCTCTTGGTGGAGGTGGTCTCGGGTTGCGAGGACTGACAGATGTACTCTGAGATAAGCTTGTACCACCCTCTACTCTGCTGTCATCATTCCAACAGTCGACCTGTTGAAAAAAGGTTGAATTTAACTGTTTGATCTACTCAATAAAACACAACTACCACACACATGTTACTGATACATTTCTAAAACAACATAAATTATTAGCTTAAATACATGATGATCTGAAAATATATTTTGGGAAAAAAGTGTGATTTCATAGGAAATATTACTTTGTAATGTTGGAAACTACGGAAGCCTTAAAAGGACATGATTTAATACGTTTTATTTGCTCTTTTTTGCTGTGATAACGAGTTCATTTCAGTGGGTTTCTCGAGATCTTGAGTTATTTTTCTCGTTATCTCGTTACAGGCTGAGATCACTGACTTTCTGGAGTTTTCCTGCATTTTACCAAACGGCAGTGATTGAAAAAGTTGCAAAGGTCCTTCTGCATTCTCAAAGCACAACACTGGTATCTATTACATCAGGGGTGTTAAATAAATGGTCCGTGGGCCAAAACTGGCCCACCAGAGGGTCCAGTCTTTCCAATACAATGATTTTGCAAAGTGTGAAAATTACATAAAAGACATTAACTGCAATTTGCCACAACCTTCATGCTTTTTTTAAGATTTACATGTTAAACATGTACAAGACATTGGGATAACTTCCTTCCTTAATAGCTCCTTGGTTTGGTTTAGTTTGTATGGTCTGGTGAATCAGATCAGATGTCAGGATTACTCCACAGATTTGGAAATCTAGAATAATTTCAACATCTTGACAAGTTGCTTAAAGTGAAATACAGTATTTTTCCCTTCCAGATTCCTGTGACTAAGTGTTTTGTGCCGTTGTAGATCCACTATGATCCATACATTGTAATGCACATGTGTAAATTATTAATCGAGGCATGATATTGCTGAAACTTCAGGTTCATCAATTGTTAACATTATCATAATGCACTTGTACTTCTTTGCAGTAATGCAAAGGGAATTTTTATGCTCTTATTTTTCTAGTCCACTTGAGATCAAATTGGGCTGAATGTTGCCACTGAACTTAAATGAGTTTGACATCATCTAACAACATCTCAGTCACAAAACACCACTTTTAATCAGCCTTACTATCTACAGAGGTGGTGTAACGACTTTTCCTGTTTTCCTGTATCATAGATGTGTAACAGTGATTATTGGTTTCGAGGGTTTCCAAAATGTAGGTGACCTAAATCTAATTTCTTCATTTTTGCAGACGCATCATCCGAGCTGCTCACGCTACACCTGCTTCACTCTCAACAAGAAAGTGACGGGGCAATTCTCCTCAAACACTAAACTATTCCTCTGTATCACTGACACTGGATGTTGTGGTTTTAAAGCATCCCCGTGCAAAACCTCCACCAATGAACACTGCAGCTTCTGGAAAGCCCCTTTTCAGATGTTTACCTCTTCAACCAGGAACAGAAACCTGAACATCCTCAGCTTCATTTAACTTTCTCTCAGAGACGGTTGTTGTGCTGTGAGGAGACAAACTGACATGATGATCTCCAGTTTTCTGTCTCATACCTCTCTTTCATGTGCATTGCAGAGCCTTGTGCTTTTGGAGCAAACTCGTGGTTGAGGTTTGAAGATTTCTCTGCATTTCCTGAAGCGTGTCGCTAGCATCAAGACGGTGAGCACAGCGAGGCCTCCGAGGATAACATACAGCAAGGTTCCTGATAAAAGCAAAACAAGAGAAACATCTTATCTTAACTGGAACAAACTGTACACACCACACAATCAGATAGAAACTCACCTGTGTGGATGTTCGGGGCTCCTCCAGTCTCCTCCTCCTCCTCCTCCACAGTGAAGTTTGAGGCTAGGAGGCAGGTCAGAATATTATTATCTACCTTTGATTTGTATTTGTAAGGATTCAAATGTGATTATATTTTCTACCTGTTGAAAGGTTTGTAGGTCTGCTGATGTCTGTTCCAGGTAATTGTGTTGAGTTGATGATGTCCTGATAGATCCATGTGGGGGAAACATCAGGTGTGAAAGTTGTTGTCTTTGAAACAGCTGAAGAATGGTACAACATTATCAATATTTTAATTTAGAGTGAAATTATTAATAAAACAATATATAATAACTGGTATGTAATGTAAAATACTCAATGAGCAGAAAATTATTTTATTTATTGACCTATTATACTTTAGTATCAAAAGTAATGGCAAAAATCTCACACGATTTATAAATGATTGCCATTCGAATGCTAAAAGGACGTCTGCGTTACAATTGCACATATTTTTCTCAGCGACTTGTCACACGGTGTTTACCAAAATTGCAAAAAATGTCACAATTTTTCCCCATTCATTTTCAATGGAAGAAAAAATGTGATCAGTGACAGACATAATATGACATCACACATTGTGAACAATACACCAACACACTGAATCGTTTTTCAGATGGAGCTTTATGATGCGTGACATTTGTTAGAAGACGCCATTTCCAACTTTGCCTGTATCTCTGTCTCCAAGACGCACATCTTCAGAGGACATTATATTGATTTTTTAAAAAATTATTTATTTATATACAACACCTCATTCACGAGATGATTCATTCATTTTAAAAGAAGAAAAAAGCCTCAGAGGCACATATTTTTTGAGAATACTTTTTATATAATCTTGGGTTTTTGGGGGTTTTTTTTCTAAATTTGTTAAAATATGTGGTTTACCTGTCAGGGCCTCAAAAGGTTAATTTAATAAAAAGATCTGAAGAGGAAATTAGTCTTTACGGGAAAGGATGGAGTTGTGAATCATCATAAACCAAAAATATTGGGAACCACAGAATGACATCTATTTAACCCTCCTGTTATCTTAACTTTTACCAACATCTTTTATCTTTGGGGTCATCATGACCTCCAGAAATCATTATATTCAAACTTGTGAGTTTAGGCTTCAAGTACTTTATGTTGCTATCTCTTTAAACATATGCCCCCACTGCATTATACATCCAGAATATCTATTAACATCTATTAAATGACTATTAAAAAAGGGCTATGAATTCTGATTGGCCTAAAATATTAAAGAAAAATCTTCAATAATAATGCTAACTATTTATTTTGAGGAGTCAAAGTGATCCTGAAGATAACAGGAGGTTAAAAGTGTATTCTATTAACTTCTATTTTTATAAGTGTGAAATTTACAGCCTGCTGTCAGATCAGTGTAACACTGTAGCATTGACGCACAATGTGGAAAAACTTCAAAGCTTTACAAAACTTTGATGCTATGATTAAACATGTATTCATGAATCAAAAATCAGATAAAGCACATGCATACATTTAAGTAAAGTGATGGTGCACATACCTTCCTTGACAGTGAGCTGGATCTCAGTGTAGGTGTGAATAACGTTTCTGTTCACGGCACAGAAATATTTGCCTGAATCTGACGGCTGGAGTTGACTGAAGGTCACGGTGAAGACGCCGTCCCCCGAGTCCACCAGAGTTATCCTCCCGGACTCTACTGTTTCACCAGGTTTCACTGTCAGCAGGATGTCGTCGTTTTTTTTACACGGATCCTTGCAGAAGTACTTATGGTGGCTCCACGCAAGTTTGTGTGAGCACCTGAACGAGACATCTCCACCCTCCTGTCCCTCTACGTCGATTTCAGCTCCTTCTGTCACTGCAGCTGCCAAAATTACATCCAGATATAACTGAAATTAATGTTTAAATAAATGACTGTAGGCATTTCAGGAAGAAACTCACCAGTTAAAAGACAGCAGAAAACAAAAATGATCTTCATCCTGGCTGATGAAGAGGAAGCGCCTGCTCTGTTTCCTAGTGTTCCCACTATGTTGTGCACATGGGTTTACAATCCGACTGTGAAAAACCTAAACAGTGGTCAGACATTACAGCGTGCTCCACCACTGTACGAGTTTCTGCAAATGAAATTACATCTAGATAAGCCCTCAACTTTCCACCTACTTCCTGTGGTTTTAACTGTACGAGAACAAAAGATGAAACCTGTAGGCGTCAGATATGAGCCCTACAGAAGAGAGAGGACCAGCGTGTCTGATGCATGCATACACCTCAGTTTCATTCCCATCAGATCCTCATATTGTAACGGTTGTTTTGCAATACAGGACGAGCAAAGCAGGAATTGAAATTAGGAAATGCATCGAACTACAATAACACCCAAGCTCACGTAAACATGCTAAATTAAAGACATAGTTACCTGTTTGGATTTGGTGGACACAGCAGGACACATGTTGTTAGAGACGAGCTGGTGGACGTATCAGTCAGGAGACAACAGAGCTAAAAGAGACTGAAAGCTGGACTTTACCTCATGGTTAGAAATTCAAATAAAGTAATGATCCTTTTACTCGATAACCTCTGGATGTGTAAATACGACAATCAACTCTTTGCTTAAATTTTTGTCATATTAACTTTCTAAAGAAATTAGCAGGAAGCAGAAAGATATTTGGTGGTAGACATACTGGAAACAATGTCACTGTAATTACAGAAATACTCCACTGTTTAACACAATGCCCTGGATTTCACTGTGCTTTAAGGATTTTGGACATTTTGGGAAATGCCTAAAAACTGCTATCAGTCCCGTGGCTGTCCATCAAATATGACGTCAGAGTCGGTGTGTTGCATTGTTCTCACACTTTGTCCAAATTAAAGAAACTAAAGGTTATGTAATGATGAGCTTTAGAAGAGGTGTTTCACTACGTTATCCATTTAATGCTAAGCTAGGCTAACAATGTGCTGGCTTATAGGTGACAGCAAATATGAGTGTGAGATCAGATTCAGATGGGGTCTCAGATGTTGTGGCCACAAACTGACAGATCAGGTGTTTACATGTATCCGTGTGAATGATGGACAGTGACTAAAGTGCTAGACATGGAGGAGTCTCGGTGTGAGTCACTGTGGTTGTTACCTTTCTCAGAGGTTGTTGCTGATCTTTTAAACAACTGTATAAACTCCTCGTGCTCCAACAGTCGGTACAGGAGGATCAAGTCCAGAACTACAAGACTCTTAGGTCTGCTTCCTTTGTACCTAATGACCTACATCAGTCAGGAGAGTGCAGGGACTTATACTCTTTCTTCCTGCCTGTACCAAAGGTCAGGACTGAGATGGGCAAAAAGTTTGCTGCTCCTTCTTCTTGGTACAAATTACAAAAAGATCTGAAACTTAACAAGTTGGTTTCATTAAAAGACCTGGACCTGGATGTTCTGCCTGACTGATTTAAGACTGTGATGAATTTGTTTACCATTTATCCTAGGACTACCTCTTGTATTATGTATTGTGTTTGTATGTATGGCTGCTCTCTGTCTGTCTGAAACTTATGGACACTCTTCAAGTGATTCCTGACCTAAATGAGTTTCTCTTGGTTAAATAAAGGTTAAATTACAGTCCACAGCCTGGTGATATCATAATGCACTACTTGCACATTATATGTACTGTCACTTCAGATTCGCTGCTGTTATTTAATTTTTTGCACAATATAACAAAAATACTGTGTACTGTATATCCATGTAAATAGTCCTACTATGTTTTATGTTTACTATCTTTTCTACCCTCTGTTTTTCTGTGGAGGGGGGACTTCCATGGTGTAGTATGACACCTGTTATTTACAATCTCAATAAATTTCTTGAATACCCCTGGTGGGGTTCTCCACTGGTGGGTGTAGGTGTGACTTTCATTGTTGACCATTTCATCTTAAAGACTCAGTATGACTCAGAACGATACAAAACAATCAACACAATGCAGCAGACTTGTGTGATTGCTTGAGTATGTTAAACTCATTTCCTTTGTTGAACTCAAAAGCAGATCTTATAATCAAATACCACGTGTTTTATAATCAAACACGTGGTATTTCCATACATTTTTCTATTTGCTTGGAAGTGTATAATGCAATTATTAAAAGAACTACATTTAAAATGCTATAATAATATAACCACATGCATGCATAGTAAACTGGTGCTTTTACTTTTTATCACTGTGCAGAAATGCCAGCAAACAACTGTAAGTTGATATTTTTTTTTAATTAGTGCAGCACTGAGGAACAGACAAGTGGAAATCAGATGGTTCGCTATTCTTGTAAATGCTCTTAATTTCTTTTTTTTTTGGCAGTTTCTAAATGAATCATGTTTTTGAAGCAGTTACAAGGTGGTTCAATGTGTGTGTAGCACCCTCTGCAGGACAGGATGCAGCACTACTCTGAATTATATGATGTGTTCTCTTTGACCCTGTTTACACTTGGTTTTAAAATGCATCTCGGGCGATTGGATCACAAGTACACACACACTTTTATTAAAGCAATGTTTGTAACAACTTGTGTACAGCTGTCACTATGGCAACAAAAACTATTGTACATATACAGACTGTTCCAACAGTTTCAGGTGAGAGGACAAAGTCGTTCAAGAAAAGCAGTGGCTTTCAGCCCATATGTCCTGATCCGGGACACATTAGTGTTTACACTACAAAAGATATGTGGTCATGTGTGTCCCAGACCATCTCCACATGGGGTTGAGTGATCGGATCTCAATGCATCTTGGTGGTGGTTCACACTTGTATTTTGCGCTGTCCACATGTGATCCGATCACCCAAGAGGCGTCTTAAATCAAGTGTTTACATTTTGGACGAGGTCAGAGGGTGGGATCTTGTCTGAAAACAAGTCTATCTAAAAAACAAAAAAACAAAAAAAAATCTGTATCTGTTATACTTACTTTAATTCATTTATCTCAGGCGATTCATCAACCGGTGTGTCAATTCCATACTTCTTCAACGCATTGGATGCGTTCTGTGGTCCCCTTTGATGTACGGAAGTGCGACATGTCACACTTCCGGTTAAATCACACATCAAACTCAAACAAATACTGGTACACCCTAAGGACAGAATTCAACCCGAAGACAAATGCAACATCATTTACGAGATTCCGTGCCACTCATGCAACAACACATACATCGGCAGGTGCTTCAAAATAAGAAAAAAACGAACATAAAAAGGAGTGCAAAAAAGAAACCAAGAAACCACACACCAGAACAGAAAAAGCACAGGCCGAACAACAAGACTTAAAGTCAGCAATACCTGATCACTGCCGGAGGGAGAACCACATCATCAACTGGGAGAAAACCAGACTCATCCGCGCCGAGGAAAATCGCTTCCGACGTTAATGGAAGCAGTGGAGATTAGGAAACGTGCCCCCAAGACGATGAGCAGAGATGAAGGACCCAACAACCTGTCCCACACCTCGAGCGCCGTCTTGGAGGGGGAGCGATCAGACAGCAGGAGGCGTGGTCCACCTGTCAGATCTGACAGGTGGACCACGCCTCAGTAACGTCAGCTGACAAGGCATGTCATCACTCAACATCTGGATGACGTTTTGAAGTAGATGAAAGAGGTCCGTCAAAACTGTCAACAACGAAAAAAGGTATTTGAAAACCTTAAAACAGTAATGAATCGCCTGAAATAAATGAATTAAAGTAAGTCTGGTCAAATTCAAGGCGAAATGAATTTGTTTACATTTGTATCTGTTATGATTGGCACGTGTTTTAACAATACAGTGTTGCTATTTCACCACAAGAGGGCAACAGTGATTTTTCTCTAAAATCAGGCCAGATGAATTATGCCTTAGTGGAGGTTTGTGCTTTCTATTATTGTGAATGTTATTAATAATAAGGCTAAGATGTTATTTTCAGTGAAGAAATTCAATCACACAGAAATATATTCAAACAATTGTCCTTTATTTGAGTTAAAATAAAGAAGAGACATATCCTGCTCAGTCCAGGGTTTGGGGATCCAGTGCCTGGTAGATGGCGGTGTACTGAACGGTGTCCTGAGCACTGGACTCTGGTTCAAATGTCTGCAGCCCCACTGCAACCTGAGTGGATGCACTTCCCTCACAGTAATCCCTCTGTGAATAAGATAGTATCCAGACCAATTTGTTATCTGTGCAGCAAACACTCAAAACAAGAATTAAATCAGTTTTAAAATAGTTACTCACCTCACTCTTGTTTCGGTCAGGTCTGTACTGACCTTCTGAAACAAACAAGCAGCAGAGTTGATTTAAACGTTTGTGCACCTGATACATTAACCTGCTTTATTTCGGCTTAACGTGCACTGTGTGATCTCACCTGCATTACTCTGCCAATGTCTGTAGAATATAAGAGGGATAATGGCACAAACCAGGAGAGCCAGGCTCACCGAGACAATGATGACCACTGTGGTGTCTGCAGAAAACACAGACAGATTGTACAGTGTACTTTAGTTAGACAACAACAAGATGTCCAATCAAAACAGCCTTGAATACAAATCATCTTTATTTTATTCAACAACACTCTCTTTATCTGAGAGTTGGCATGTGATTACACGTCCTAATTTGCCCAGTTCCCCTCAATTAGACCTAATTTGTGCTTCGGGTAGTAACATCCTACAAAACACTAATACATACAAGTGTGAAATTCTGCTCTTCTCATGTGAGTGATTGTAAGAGGAAGACAGCAACACCCTTTTTTGCAGCTGTGGAAAAAGGTGAGAATTTTAGGAGTAACTGAAACCACAGCCTGACACATTAAACTGAAACTGCATTCAGTGGAAACTTTTCTATGAATAGAAAATGCAAATTTTTTGAGATTACACAACACTTACACAATGTTTTGTATATTTTTATGAATTAACATGTTTTATATGGACATTACAATAGTATTATATACTGTGTGTATCTTACTACACCCAGTTAAGAGGAAAGTTAAGTTAAGAGGAGTTAGCCAGCAGTCAGTAAACTAATATATCTTTGTCTTCCTCCTTCACCAAAGCAGGTTTTGATCATTATTTCTCTCCTTGTATGTTTGAGTTCCACAATATAAAATTAAATATCTCACATTCATCTGCTACAGAGGAGAGTTTTTCTATTCTCCCCTGATCCACATACAATAAACCCATCCATCCATCCATCCATCCACCCTCCACCCATCCATCCATCCATCCATCCATCCATCCATCCATCCACCCACCATCCATCCATCCATCCATCCATCCATCCATCCATCCATCCACCCACCATCCATCCATCCATCCATCCATCCATCCACCCTCCACCCATCCATCCATCCATCCATCCACCCTCCACCCATCCATCCATCCATCCATCCATCCATCCATCCATCCATCCATCCACCCACCCACCATCCATCCATCCATCCATCCATCCATCCATCCATCCATCCATCCATCATCCATCATTCATCCATTCATCCATCCATTCATCCATCCACCCACCATCCATCCATCATCTATCATCCATCCATCCATCCATCCATCCATCCACCCATCCATCATCCCACCATCAACCATCCATCCACCCATCCATCCACCCATCCATCCATCCATCCATCCATCCATCCATCCATCCATCCATCCACCCACCATCCATCCATCCATCCATCCATCCATCCACCCTCCACCCATCCATCCATCCACACATCCACCCATCCATCCACCCATCCACCCTCCCTCCCCCCCCCCCCCCTCCCCCCCCCCCCACCATCCCTCATCCACCCATCCATCCATCCATCCATCCATCCATCCATCCATCCACCGACCATCCATCCATCCACCGACCATCCATCCATCCATCCATCCATCCATCCATCCACCCACCATCCATCCATCCATCCATCCATCCATCCATCCACCCTCCACCCATCCATCCATCCATCCATCCATCCATCCATCCATCCACCCACCCACCATCCATCCATT
>OOFC01014981.1:0-19400 GCA_900323345.1 Pseudochromis fuscus
GGGAGGGGTGGGGGGGGAGGGGGGGGGAGGGGAGGGGAGGGGGGGGGGGGGGGGGTGGTGGGAGGGGATGGGAGGTGATGGGAGGTGAGGGGAGGTGATGGGAGGTGGTAGGAGTGATGGGAGGTGATGGGAGGTGATGGGGGGTGATGGGAGGTGATGGGAGGTGATGGGGGTGATGGGTTCTGGTTCGAGGACTCCCCTCGTCCCCCCACCTGTTTGTAAACAGTTCTTCACTGAACCCCCTGCTTCTTCATTTTTCTGTCTGCGTCCTTGAAAGCAGGACGTCTGAGAGCTGTCAGGATCAGGACTTCTCGGCTGCAGAGACACCGTGTGTGTTGAACTCCACGGGTTCCACCTCAGACGGCCACTTTGTCTGATTGATTTTTTTTTTCTGCTGGTTTTGATGTAATAAATTGTCAGGTACGATTTGGAAAAAGAAGAAAACATGTGCGAGGCTTTTGCTTTGTTCAGTGTGTCTGACAAAAAAACCAAAACCGAGACTGAAAAAAGGCAGAAAGGACTCCTGTGAATACGATCAATAAAGTAAAGGCACCGACACAAAATCAACAAAGTGGACTTGTAACGACTGCATAATGAAGCAGGTAGATGTTTCTATCTGTCAGGGAGTTCACTGATATTTAAAACCACACCAGCAGCCCTGTGCTTCCAGCTGACCCCCACTATTATGATTTCATCTGTTTGTTTGTTAGCAGCAAACAATGTTTATTTGCATTTTTGTTCAATCCTTCATCCTCCTTCATCTCACCCTGCGATCATTCACAACTCATCAACCACTTTGTCCTCTCACCTGAAACACTGTGAACAGCCCATATGTACAATAGTTCATGAATCATTTTGGCTTCTCCTCCTTTTAGCTAACTGTGCTAACTGTTTACAACATCTGTCGCTCCTCTGGTGAGTGATGTGCAAACTGCATGGTCCCCCACGTTGCCATAGTGACATCACAAGACACGTGGTCAGCAGGATGGTTTAGAGATACATGTTAAACACAGATGTGTCCGATCACCAGAGGTTGGATAAAACCAGATGTAAACAGAGTCTCTGAGAGCTTTCTAGTCCACATCACATTCTTCAATCCCAGCTTTAGTAAAGTCAACACGCAGAGTCCTTCCTGATTGTGCATTTAAATGTTAACTCCACATTTCTTCCACTGTTCATTTATATGCTGTGACGTCTGGAGTCTCAACAGGGATCACAAATAATTACCAGATATAAATGAGAGTCTGCAGCCAAGCTAGCAGCTGGTTGGCTCTGCACAGCAGTGCATTGAGCAATGCAAACATCATCACAGTGACAATGCTAGCAAGCTGATGTTAAGCAGGTTCAGTGTTTTCAAAATTATACTTTAGCACGCTTCGCTAATTAGAGCCAAACACAAAGCGTGGCTGTACACCTGCAATCTATTTCTTACACCTGGTGAACACAGCTACACACATCAGTATATCCATAGTACAAATTCAATTAGCTGCTGCTGTCATGGTAAATGACGTGAAATGTGTAACGATTTTCTAATATCTAATTTACTAATCCTGTGATGCTTTAGTTGTACTATTCAATAACCAGGCTTTCATTAAAGTACTAATTAAAAACAGCCATAGTCAATACTAAAAGTTTACATCATCTTTCTGCTAGCTTAATTTAGCTAATTGCAATTTGTAACAGCGCTGGTTGTAATTTCATTTAATTAGGGAAAGAATTATCAGTTGAACCCCTGGTGAGCATCATTAACGTAGAGAACAAGGAACGACCACGATGTGAGGAAAAATGAAACTTTGGCTACATAATCAGACGAGACTGAAATTAAAGTAGAAATGAAAAGGTTGAGAAAATGTTGAAGGACTGGAAACACTCATTAGTATTCTTCCAAGAGAAAATGAAAATCAATATAATGTCTGTGCTAAATATGGAGGAACTTAAAGGAAGTATAATATGTATAGTACACTACCGCTCACAGCTGATATCCACAAGGTCTGAGCATAATATAATAATACCTGTGTTTTCATTTTAATACCTTTCTGTGTAAGTTGCTGAGATTGTTCTTCCTCACACCATCTCCTCTGAGGGAGAGTGTAACGGCCGCTCTCAGGCATTTAAAACAGTAAAAATCTGCAAAGTAAATTTGTTTTCATCAGATCACTGGGGCAAAGTATCTCCATGTATCTGTTACGACCCCACTGACAAAACATATAGAAAAGAAAATCCAAACACAGCAACACAACTGCAGGATGAGCCTCAATGTAAAGCTGCTGTGTATTAGAGGCAGGACTTTATTTCCTGTTTGATGCTGTAACTGTAACACCTCTTGGAACAGCTTCAAATTAAAAGCCTTATAGAACCCCTCCATTTCTTATCAGGGTTTTATTGTGAAAAACCGAGCCATACTTCCTCATGCACTGTACCACATGACAAGACATGAACAAATAATTAAACATCCTCCAAATATTTCACAATAAAGGCCTGGTTAAAAAAAGGAAGGATTTTAGTCTGATTAAATGCTAATTTTATTTTTGTCACACTTTGTGCTACTTATCATTAATATTTACTGTATATTCTATTTTCTTTACCCCATTTTCAACTCTGCACATCAATCATCCTCACACACCCGCACATACACACACACACTCACACACACATACACACACACACCCCATGCGCCCATATGTTTGTTGATCTGTCCTCTTAATGTTGTCTGTTGTCTGTCACTTTAATTTAATTTTGTTTGTAATTGCAATTCACAATAAAATTATTCACAATAAAATTTCTATTAAAAAAAAATGCTGATATTGGGCTTTTATTCTGAAATGATGGTGTTGAGCTTGTATTAACAGCATTGAACTGAGGTTTGTTAGTGAAATATGACAAATGAAATGGATCCAACTGATGAATTTTTATTAGAGGAATTATTTAGTTGTACTAATGTGATAAAACAGAACACTACAGATCCATGTAGTCCAGCCCTCCACACGCTGCTGAGTGAGGAGGCTGTGAGCCCTTCACCACATCCCTCCTGTGATTCATGCCGCCGCCGCCGCTGCAGGACGTGTTGGACCGTACGCGTGTTCGCCATCACTGTCGGCTTTTACAGCCAGGAGTTAAGGACCTGCTATCTGTTTAAAGTCAACACCGCTGCAGTGCACATTTGTATCACCCGCCGCCCTGTTGTTTTAGTGCCTGTGAAAAGTTTATGAAGCATACATCAGCTGCATCAGGTGATACATATGAGACAGAGAGTTATCCATCTCCCACAGAAAGGTTACGCCTGGATTTATAAAACAGAGACAAGAAGACGACGCAGAGAGAGAGGGAGACATAAACAACAACCTGTAGTAGTAGTTGTTGTTTTATATATCATATTATCTCCGTGTTTTACAGCATTAAATCAAAAGTGAAATCACAGAACTCATTCTTTTAGATCTGATGAGTAAGTGAGAAACTGCAGCAGACGCTCAATATCTCCCAGCGCCTGTAATCCAATAACCTGTTGTACGGACAGGATCTGCTCTCAGTAGGGGATAAATCCACCACACACACACACACACACACAGGGATAAAGAGTAAACACAGCATAGAACTCATTTGAATTTAAAATATCCATATTAACAATCATCAGTTAATCTGAGTAAAGACACTTGGTAATAATTCCTCATTGTTGGGATTTCCACTGAGGATTCACATCAGCCCTGTGGCTTCACTGTAAAGGAAGATTCATCTTTATACTGAGAAAGCTGTAGACTGTGTGTGTGTGTGTGTGTGTGTGTGCAGAATTGATTTAGAGTTGGATTCTCGACATAAAACATTCGTTTCAATTGGCACAGTACAAACTCTGTTCTTCATTTCCACGGCGTATCGAGGTTATACGTCTTTCTTGACACTGTCTCCTCAATTCCAGAAATCCCATCTGTTGTGTTTTTAATGTGTGGTTTTCATTGTTTCTGTGATACCCAGGTGGTGTTATCAAATGTCATGGGAGCCTTTGTTTAATTGAGATTGATGGGGCTGATATCAAGGTTTAGAAAAGATGCTTCTGGACATTTTGATGCACATCCAATAACCTCCTGAGAGGATTGATGATGCTGCTGTTTAATCCAGTTTGTCAGGTCATGTGTGTCACATAGTCTGTGATGAAGCAACTGTACATACACACCAGTGTCCCTGCTATGATCTAATCTGATTATTATCACATGATCCCAGTTTCTTCTTCCTATTTTTTGAATCACAGAATCGTGCATCCCTGTGATTGTTGCAGCTCTCTTCTTCCTGTCTCTCCTGGACATCTTAACCTTTCTGCACTGCTTCTCGGCTGAGGCAGCGTCAGGAATATTCCCTTTGTAAAAAACCTCTGTGTTAATCTTTAAACTACTCACCTTTAACTGACAACCACTGACTCCAGTGTCGAAGCAGGATCCTGTGTCTTCCCTCCTCAGTACGCCGTCTCACACTCGTCAAAGTTGCTGCAGGTGGTGCACAGTGAACTCTCCACCTGGGTGAACAGAAGGGAAAATTCATTGTTATGCAAAGTAAAAAACAGAACTAAAGATGTGGGGGTATCAACAGCACATTGCAAATATGTAAGGAAATAAGAAACTCCTCCAAAATTATGATTACAGCTGCGGCAAACACTTCCCAGTCTCTGTAAACAGGATGTGGCCACGCCCACAAAACGACAGGAATAGATGTAACAGGTCAAGCTAGTGCAAAAAGTGCAATACCAATGATGACCACTAGGTGCTGGCTCCAAAAAACTCAAGACTTCAATTAAAAAAATGTCAACATCAGCCAAGTCATTTCATGGCCCATTTGAAAATCATTTATCATGAAGGAGGAGTTAGACTTCAAAGAGAGGTAAGTCTGGATGGTGTCCTGAAGACCTGCTACCTCACTACCCCCTAGCTCCGCCCACCTATCTATAAATGGTCACTACTTGTAAGTATGAATGGGAGTTTTTCTGGTGAAGGTTGTGAAAGACTCTTCTTGTTGGTGCTTCATGTACATTTATTATTGATCCGGGTCAGAGCTGTACCACGTTCAGTGTACAAGTCTGACAAAGCTGGAGACAGTTTGACCTCTTTTACCTTTTGCACTACATATCTGAAAAACTGAGTCATCTTTCTCCTAAAGGTACAAGACAGGAAGTCAAAGCCAAGTGTGTGACCTGCAGAGAAACTTGGAGAACAACCTAAGACCTGCTGCAAATCATCCATGAAGATCATATCGTCACGGCTGCAAAAAACCAAGATGGCGAGAGTCTCAAGAAGATCGTCCACAAACCAATGGGTGACGTCACTGTGGCTACGTTATCTTATACATATGATATCAGATCTAGTAGCTGTTTAAACACTGGTTTCCTTCCTGTTTCCTCATAAGTCACATAACATCTCCAGTGTTTAAATAATATCTTCAGACAAAAGATGTCCCAGGATTGAGTCGGCCTCGCTTCACCCTCAGTGATAATAAAACTCTGTCTCCTGCCTCCATCAGTTTGGAGGTCGTGGTTCACCTGCAAGTCGTCACTGAAGTATCTGCTCGCTGTGTTTGACATCTTAAGTAGATGAGCTGGCACTGCTCTCTGATGCTACGCGGCACATCATTGATCAAAGCTGCTTCAGTGTGGGTCTCTGTGGCTGACCTGCTCTGGGCGCTGTGCGGTCACTGTTTCAGCTGAGCGCTGTGACAGCTGTCGCTCCCACAGGAAACAGCAGCTGGGACCTATTCATCACAAAGTCTCAACGCTGTATTTACTGTTACAGATCATGTTTCTGAGTCTGTCCCAGTGTTTGAGCCTCGAGTTTGAAGCTGTGGACACTTTAACCTTCGTCGTTGTTCTGATTGTTTGCTGCAATAAACTGGAGGTGAAGAGTTATCGGTGCAAATACCACCAACAAGTGAAAAACGCTTCTCAGTCACAACTTCTTCAAATGCATATCGCTCCAGTAACAGCGAGAAGCTGAAAGCCGACTTAGACAGAGGAGCTAAATAACGTTAGCCACGGTGAAGCTGGTGGTCTGAGGGACGGCTGCAGGGGAGAGGAGGGAGACCAGTGGAAAATAAAATAATGAGATGTGGAGAATCTGCAGAGAGAGGAAAGTAGTGAGTCTGACAGAGGGAGCTTTGTAGCCTTATCTCTGCTGGACACTGAGTTTTTAGAATATATTGCAGCAGAACGATCCTCTGTTTGTCTGACTGACAGCAATCACTGGGAGTTTCTTCCTCTGGGCTTTTAAGCTTGTCGGGACTTGAAGGTGTGTTCACACTCAGCAGGTTTGGATCCATTAAAACTGGTGGGATGTGTGTGAGGGATGTAGACATGAACATTAACATTTGATCCAATGAGGAAGCTGGAAAATTAAATCGGTTGAACACAGTGAAATGCTTTGATAAAATGTTAGGCTGCCATTTGAACAGAGGTAAGTCAGGGTAGTGGACAGCTGGTGTTACCACCTGAGCACCAGTCACCCTGAGTCGCTCTCCATGGTACCAGTGACCTGAGGATTACTGCCATGTTCCCTCCTCTACAGTCAGAGCCACAGAGCTACTGAAGGAAAAATACAACAAGTGTAAAATGTTTCTAAAGTTCACAAAGTATAAAAGTTGTCCAGTCCAGTTGGGACATTATCCACACTCCTTCTAGTGCTTATCTTTTCATTTGTTGATAAAACACCAGTGACAACGCTCAGCTCTTGTATCTTCAGGGATACAAACATTTGAGATAAAAATATAATTTGGATAAAAATCAAACCACAATGGATGTGACCACAGACCTGTAGCACATGTTGTTATTTATTCACATTTTTTACAGAGTTGGTTTGAGAAAATAATGTTTTTTAAGGATGATTTTGTGTCTTTGAGTAACTTCTATATTCAGTCATCTGGAGGATAAATGTATAAAATAGGAATAATCTCCCACTGATACATTCATGAACTGTTGATTTATATGTGCTGGAGTTGTGTGTAAGAAAGTAACTAATTACAAACAATTAAAGCCTTTAGTGGAGGAAATGTTACATCGACCTCCCCTAAATGGATGAACCTGTGTCCTGGGAGACAGAAGGAAAACTAGAAAATATAGATGCAGAAAAAAATGATGAAGTTGTGTCGTTTAGCCTGAATACATTAGAAACTAGCAGTTAATTAATATTTCTAAATATTTACTTATTTACAGTTTGGAGGCTCTTCCACATTGGACAGTGTGCTCAGGTTCAAGGGTCAGACTACTCCCTTCATGCCCAAATATGGTCACTTCCGTCTCCAATAAACCAACATGGCCACGTTCGAATACTGATCTCCACAAACCACCAGGACTACGAGCGTGAACTGAAACTCGTGGTTGAGCTTAGCAAACCACTTTGTGTTGAGGTGGCTGTTACCTAGCAACCACCGTAAATCAAAGACCTACACCCCCCGTGGTTAAACAAGAAGTGTTAGAAATGTACATTATGCTGAAGTGACGCTCACTATGTGACAGGCACCAGGTGTAGATCCAGCTCGGTGGTTTCCCCTGGGTGTATCTGTTTGTGTCGACTACCCTACTTTACTAGAACAAATACAGTATTTTTAGTTCAGTTACTAAAGCGTTGATGGCTGCACAGTATAATATCCAGCATATGTACATGTACATAAAAGCTTGTTAGGACAATTACCCGACAATAGCGGATTTAAAAACCCTACACATGGTGTTACATGGACTTTCTCTGTGACCCTCATGGTGTATAATCACTGCATGCAGGTAACACAATAAACACATTTGCATACACATTATGTGCTGGAGGTAGGCGTTGCAGACTAATGCTATGAAATAAACATAAAGTGCAACCACGAGCAACCACAACAAAGTGTTTTCTACAGCAATGTTGGAGAAAATCAGAGTCTGTTGGTTCTTGAAGAGGTCCAGATCAGAGGGGTGATGATGTCAGAGGGTCAGGACTTCTGTGGCCTGATTTTACTGCTCCACAAAGTAAGGAGCTTGGGTTTCAATTGAAACGGGAGGCCGGCTTAGAGCCCGCCTGCTGTGTCAGATGGTGCACGCGGGGACAACAGGACGAGATGTAGGCTGCGATTAACACTTCTGATATCCACCGCCACTTCTCACTTCTGTTGGCTTCCTGCTTCGCTCCGTCTTGGCTTTCAGATTTAAGATAAGATGAAACTTTAATGATCCCCGTGGAATTGGGTCGATGGAGCCGCAAACGGTAACGAGACCGAAGCGGGGAATACAAGAGGGAAAGCAGGTCATATAAACACAGTCCGACAGGAAGTTACACACTGGGGCGTCTATGCAGCGGTATTTATTGAAAACCCGTCAAACATGAAAACGAAGTCGCATTAAAAAACAATAGCGATAAACACATCAGAGCCGAGTGTCACTTCTACAAATGTTATTCTATAAAATGTCTATAAGGATGATTTAGTTTGAAGTATTTATGAGTTGATGCAGCTCGCCGTGCTGCTACAGGCGGGATGTTTTATTGACTGCAAACGCCTTTATTTTTCATCAAACACCCATCGCCACAGGTCGAACTGCCCACCTCCAGGTATGACTTTTACAAACGGGGCAAAAAAAGCCCACATATATAAAACTCTGGCTGCTGTCTCGGATGTCTTGGATGTTGCTCCTTCCCACAGGCACTTAAACATCAAGGCGGAGGCAACATTAAAAAAATAATACACACCAGGGGCACGTTGGAGGTGGTGAAAACAACTGGGAGGTATAGTTGCTGTGGATGTGGTCCAGCTGAGGAGGAGGAGAGGAGCAGGAGGAAGGTCATTTCTTACACTGGTAGTAACAGGTGCTCCTAATTGAGAGCACAAACCTCCACCAGGGCAGGATCCACCCCCAGCAAACCATCTCAGATCACAGACGTTAGGACACAATGGG
This sequence comes from Pseudochromis fuscus, assembly GCA_900323345.1. NCBI lineage: Eukaryota > Metazoa > Chordata > Actinopteri > Pseudochromidae > Pseudochromis > Pseudochromis fuscus. The sequence goes on from OOFC01014981.1 coordinate 8,894, forward strand.
TTTGGACAGGATCCTCTGATCTCGCCCTAAATTTAATGACTTGTTTTTCATGGTGTTACTCAGATAATAAGTTAACTACCAACTGATCTGACAGGAAGTCCACATTACTACTTCCACTGAGACACTATTTTTATTTGTATTGATTTTGTATTGATGCCTCAAAGGTGATCAGAAGAGGAGGGGATCAAAACTTTTTCCTCATTTCAAAATAAAAGCTCTTCAGTGTTTCAAGATAGAAGCTTCTTGTACAACATGTAGGTACTCTGTATCTTGAACATGCCTTTTTACTCTGATGGTGTCCAGCTAGTTGCAGCTTGTTAGGGTCCACAGGTTATTTGATTGATCACATTATCAGAAACCCTAAAATAGCAGGTTTTATCTGAGGACATACTGGATCTAAACATAAGGTTTTGTCATTTGAATCTTTGCATGATTTGCCTTTAAGGCTACGTTCACACTGCAGGGTAAAGTCACCCAAATCTGATTTTTTTGCGACAGTCTGAACAATACAGATCTGTATTTTTCAGATGTGACCCAGGCCACTTGGATATGTGTGTGGTCCTAAATCAGATACATATCTGATCTTTTGCCATGTGACTTCTGTCTGAACGGCCAGGTCACATTTATCCGACCGACACGTCACAATACGCGCCAAACATCTTTAATCTGTGTAACTTTAAAGCCTCTCACATCTCTATCCCACCACTCTGGGCTGCAACCCTGCACCCATGTGTTTCTCTGGATGGATGTGTTTGCTCTGGTTGGACAACGTTAGAATTGTAAAATACGCTGCACCGTTATCGTCCATGTTTACTTCTGCAAAGACTGAAGTGTGCTCGCTGCATGACGTCGTTATGTCCTCCTCTGTGCATGCGGGACAGTTTTGGGTCATATTTAAGTTCACACAGGAGATCACATACAAGTCGCATTTAACTGGAAATGTGAACGAACTCACAAAAAAATCTAAATTGAGCATTAAGGCCTGCAGTGTGAACGTAGAGGTCTGAACTTCCACCTCTAGCAGAGGGAGGAGTTTAACGACCTGAAGGCAGCATCAGTCACTGCAGAGGTCACACATGAGGACAGGCTGAGGATGTAATGTGTGACTACACACAGTATATGTTGGACTAAGTGAACAAATGACTACAGAGACTTAAGCAGCAGCGTTAATGCAAAGAAGCAATAAAAGTTTAGTTTCATCTTGACTGCAGTGTGTATATCCTGTTTATGGTTTGGGTATTCATCTCTATATAAAACCTAATTCACCTCTAACCAAATGGGCCCCTTGGCTGTTGTGAACCTGCTTCCTCTGTACATTGTTTACCTCGGGCGAGCAGGCCGGGTCCTGGTCATCTGACGCACTGTAATAACAAGAATAAATCAGTTTTTATAAAAAGCTGATGAGGTGGTTTTTCTGCCCCACAGCAGGAGCCACGTCCCCCTGAACTCCCCACTCAGCCTGGGCGTGATGTGAAGTGGCAGCGGCTAATCACTGTGTCACAGGGTGTGATTAGTTAGTCAGTGCAGAGCAGAGTCCCGCTACCAGGACTTGGGAGATTTGGAGATTGTCGTTCGCTGACTAAACGAAGCTGAAAAAATCCGTCTGACCTTTGAGCTCCTGAGTTTTCATCGATCACCAGAAACTGTATTTCCCTGAAGCAAAGGTGCATCAACGTGGCTCAGCATCCACAGGCTGACAGCAGCAGACCTGAGCTGCTCTGCAATCCCATGTTTGGGAGGTGGAGGTAAGTGCACCGTCAGTGGGAGGAGGAGGGATGTTTATTGATCACAGTCAGGTTATCAGCAGGTATTTGGTGCCTCACCTTGTGTGCCAGTCAAACAGCACTGGAGGACAGACACACAGCTTTCCACCAGTGATGCTATTTCAGCAGAGACACACTTTGATCAGCTCCAAAGATAAAGCACAGATGCAGGAAGTTTGGCAGGTGGCTTTATGCAAATTGGTTTTCATGTATTTAAATCAGAGCTGGAATAAACACTGAGAGAAACACCTCCTCACGTGTGAATATTTTTAAATTGTAACTGCTGGTTTTTGCTGGAGTTACCTCGGCCATGTGAAGCTGTGTTGTTGTGTGTGTGGGTTCATGTGAACGGCAAAAAAACTGCTGAACAGATTTGATGATGATGGACACGATCAAAGCATGAAATCCACACAACCACATGAATTCCAACATATTGGAGACTAATTAAAATCATTGTTGTAGCTCCAGTTTAAAATTGGACTTGTAATGTATACAAGCTACTATTTCCACTTCCTGTACTGCTTTTATTTTACATATATAATATAATCTACTATGCAAATGATATTGAATGTACTAGATTTTTCTCGCATTAACTGGACAAAAACTTTTCTCTCTCGTCTGTGTGAGACCAATAAATCCAACCCACCGCTGGCAGGATTATTATCCATCCAGTACGAGTGTGGAGGAGCCACTGGGAGCAGCTGCAGTGCAACAATAACAGCACAGTGAGCGCTTGTAAGGGTCTCACTGTGCATCGTTTGTTGAATAAAAGAAAACACTCTACATAAATTAAAGCACAGCTGGTGGGCAATGCCTGGAGAAAAATATTCAGACACTGAACAAACTTCATGTGGACTTTGTGAATGTGAAATGTTTCCATACGACAGATGTTACCGTCGAGGCTCCAGAGGAGTGTGTGGTAGTGTTGGAGGAAGCACATGTCAGCAGTTTAACATTGAAACTGTGCAGAAACAAATAGATGAATTACTCAGATTCATTTGAAATGGTTGGAGCTGTAGGTTGTGTGGTATCAACTCATATCTGTTGGACATGGTCACTTTTTAAAAAACAAACAAATAAACAGACAATCAAGGATGCAGGAGATGGAGGAAATATTCACACAAAAACAAAGAATCAGGGAGAATATGAAGCTGTAAATTCAAAAGTCATAAAAACACATTTCAACTGTTTTTTCTAAACTTTTTTCTCGCTTGCTGACGACTTTAAATTCACAGTAAATCGAAGGCTTTTTATTTGTATTTGTGCATTTTTTCTCCTAAATTTGTGACTTTAATCCAATTTTTAAGATATATTTGAGTTTTTCAAATATATCTGAGCTTCATATTTCAGATTTCTCAGAATATAACCTCTACCTTTACTCCAGTAACCTGCTGCAAACCATCTGCAGATGTCCTTGTGTCCCCTCAGTGTCTCTGAGACACATTTGTCTTTAGTTGAACTTCAGTGTGAGTCCTGTGAGGATCTCCTGAGGTGTTTGATAAATACAGGCCCTGAAGTGCTGTTGATTTTCCTCCTGAAACACTTCACTTAAAGCTGAAATTAAAGCAGGTGTGCTGATGCTGTTTGATAGAGACAGGACCAATCAGGAGGCAGATCTCTCAGCAGACTCCCTCTGTAGTGTAGTTAGGCTTCACATGTTAATGCAACCAACCTGTGAGTGTTTCACATGTGTTGAATGTGCAGTTTGAAAACCATATATACGCAGCTTATCTCCCTGCTACTGTAGATAACAGGCCGGTGTGCAGGCCGGGATCTGTGCTTTATGTTCACCTTATCACAGCCTGCAGGCGGAGGAATCTCAGCGCGTCACAAAGTGCTTTGTTGCTCCTCACGCTATCACCATCTGAATGTTATTTATGGCTGGAAGCAGCGTCCAGTGCAGATAACATGTTCACAGATATGAAGTCATCCAGTCACAAAAGATCCGTCGGTACTTTTGGAGGTAGATGTAATTCATCCTCAATGCTCGATCACTTCAAACATTCTCCTATAAAGATAATAACAACACGAGGAGCTGCACGTACACACTGTGTTCACTCTGAATACATTACATGTGCACCAATCACTGTGTGCAGAATGGATGGAGACAAGAGTATTTGAACGCCACCATGTTGGTTGTTAGGAGCAGGAAGTGACCATATTTGGATATGAAGGGAGGAGTGAGGAGGCGGGTCTGACCCTTGAACCTGAGGACACTAACTCCTCCTCTTCTCTCAGCCTAATATCTCTTTAATGATGAAATGATTGTCATCCACATAACTGATAACACTGGTCGATAAGATATTGATAAATGTGCTAAATGTTAAATATTGTGAGGAGATAAATTAGGAAACAGGTGATAAATGTGCTGGTTGGCTAAAGTGTTCAAGATATGAAACGAGAAAACACAATAAATGTTAATGACATCAGTAATAAGATACATTTATACCAACAGATGGAGTGTAGTCACACACCTTCTTCTAGTTTTGAATTGTTTGGATGTAGTTCTGACCTGAATCTGTATCTGGGAAACACTGAGTATTTCAGTATTTCAGTGCATCTAGTGGCCGTCTGTGGTATTGCACTTTTGTCACTTCCCCGTTGGCCTCCTTTCTTGGTATGCACAGAGACCACAGTGAACGTTTATGCTGAATACCTCTGCTGCTTGAAAAGAGCGACAGTGATGCTGCAAAACACATTATCCTGCGGCCGCATTGGTAATTATGGTTTCTAATGTGGGCCCAATTAGCAGGACCCATCGAGCTGCCAATGTGCAATTAGATTTAATTACATGATAGAAATGTGGCTGACAGCGAGAGAGGACGAGATGAAGAATGTACGATGGTCTCTCCAAGTCTTTGAACAGACCGGTTGGTCAGTGATGTAGTCCAACAAATGAAAGCAGAGGGCGAAACCAGCACCGCAAATTTAGTCACATTTGGCAAAATACACGAGGGTTTGTGACCAAAATGGAAAGTGTAATTTGGCTGTGAGTGCTGCAGCGTGTGTGTGTGTGTGTGTGTGTGGGATGGCCAGTCAAATGTACTGTTCTCTCCTCCGTCCTCTGCATCCACACTCAATTAAGCTCCTCATGATATCACTTCATACAGACCAGGCTTTCCAAATGTAACATATTAACCCAACCAGCCTATTTCTACACTTTTCTTTTTATAGCACTTAAGTCAACAGGAGGACATTTGGGAGCCATTAAAAACACACTCTAACCAGCTTGGAAACGCCGTCCAACAGCTCGCAGGAGGATGTTTCCGCTACAGTCAGCTGCTGGGCTGTAAATCAGAGCGCCGCCACGTGAGACGCAGCCCGAGGACGGAGCTCACTTTTAGTTTGACTGGCCGGTTAGTGAGAGCTGTCAGCTCTGCTTTATTGTTGCTGCCGCAGCACAGATGTAGTGGGAAATGAAACAGGTGAGCTCCCTGCAGTCTGTCAATAGCCCCTGATTTTTTTAAACACACCCCTGACAGACTAGTGAAGTGTCTGGATGAGGGGGGAGGATGCTCGAGACAAAGAAAGTCCCAGCTTGTAACAAAACTGTTGATTTTCAAGATGTAATTAGAAAGACTGCACATAGAGTTTGTGCTTTTTAACATAAGCTACAAAATTAGCAGGTCCAGCTACTTAGCTCAGTAGACTGCATATAAATACTAAGTGAACTGCTCTTCTGTTGATGTCTTTATATCTGTGCTTAGGTCTGAAAGCTCTTTACATTTACCTCAACACTCGCACACCAATAGAAACAAAGCTACCATGCAAGGTGCTAGCTAACATCAGGAGCAACGTAGTGCTCAGTGTCCTGCTCAAGGACACTTCAACATGTACACAGCCGGGGTCAGGGATTGCACCACCAACCTTACAACTTGTCCAATAAATGGACGCAACCACAGACATGAGGCCGATGTGGAAGTGCAAAAAAATGCAATACTCTGGACGGCCACTAGATGCTGCTGCAAAAACAACCTCCAATTAACTTCAATTTATAAATCCTCAGATTCAATCCTGAAATATTCAGTCAGTACATTTCTCTCCACAAGTCATTAAGTCAACTCTTCTTCTCAGAGATCAGGTGGGAGGAGTTAGGGGCGGGGTTAGTCTGATTGACAGGTGGTCCACCTGAAAATCATTTATCATTAAGGAGACAGTCCGCTGAGAGAAGAGGAGGAGTTAGGGGCGGGGTTAGTCTGACTGACAGCTCTGGCACTGGGTAGTGACCTCGGGTTCAAGGGTTGGTCCCGCCTCCTCACTCCTTTCATATCCAAATATGGTCACTTCTGGCTCCAGTGTCATGGAGGCTACATCCACCTCTTACATACAGACTATAGTTTTCACCACATTCCCAATTAAATGTTTCATTAATTTAATACTGAGAACAACAGTATGATCCCACTGTTACAATTTAAATGTAAAAGAAGAAAAACAAACTGCTGCTCACAAACAAATGTGTTTGGCTGCTGCCTCACTTTGTTAATATTTACCTCTTCCAGTTTGATCTCAGCTCCTGTTCTGAGTTGGTCTTTTCCCTTAATGAGATTTGTTCTACTGATATCATCTCAACGATAACCAGGAGCCATGCAAAGGCGAGCGCGTCGGGTCTGGATCTGAACGGAGACGCCATAATGAGCCCAATTTGGCAGCTCCTCTGCAGGAGAGCCCGCTGCCCTGTCAGTAACCTGCTGTGTAGTAATGACTGTGCACGTCACTGTCGAATGCTGCTCCCCCAAATATACACACAAACACAGATATGGAGACATGTACAGCCATGTGCAGACAAACAACACAGTTGTCTAAAAAAAAAAAAAGTGTTTCATTATGCTCCTTTACCCCACATACACTAATGGCCAATTATTTCGGATATTCTTCCAGCAGTAAAGCGAGCGAGTGTTTTAGCTGTAAATACCCTGCAGACTGGGTCCTGTGAACTGTGCGGCTTCGTCAAGACTTTGTGTTTGGAGGAGAACAACAGGAGACCGGGTTCATCCAGAACCGGCCCAGCTTCTCTGCAGCTCTGACATTTGTAGGATCCAATAAAGCACAGGGCTGTATGTCTCCTTTCCCCTTTAAATAGGACTTGGCTTTCATGCTGGTCTTCGCTGGTAGCTTTTCAATATCAGCAGTGCATTGTTACCCACTCAAACTTAGTGGACTGCTGAAGAGGCCTTGGAAACCACAGCGAGACCCCACGGCATTAAAACTCAGCTAAATCCAATAGCAGTGAAATAGTTTCAGGCTGAGCACAGGTCAGATCCACAGCTGATAGGACCTGCTCTGTCTGTTCAGGCCAGAAGAGCCCGGCGCTCAGACATACTCCACATGATTGGAGATCCAGAGATAGAGGAGGAAAAAACTCCTCTCTCAGTGAAGCTGTGATCCATCAGCAAACCAAGCAGAAGTGGCTCCAGATCAGAGCTGCAGTAAAATAACAGCACAATCACCTGGAAATACCAGTTCATCAGTTACAGCTTCCAGATCACAGTGGATCTACAAAAACATTTAGCTACATGTGGAAAATAGAGTATTTCACTTTATGATTAAAAGAACTTGTGCAGATCTAGAAGTTGGTATAAATTTACCAACGTTTCCTCATGTGTAGTGATCCTGACCTGAACTGACTCACCTCACCACACAAACTAAAGTGGGAGCTGTTGAAGAACAAAGTGCTGTGTAAATGTTGACAATGTTTACATTAAATACATAAGAGTTGTGGGAAGTTGCAGGTAATGTCTTCTAGTTCAGAGGTCCCCAACCTCTTCTGAACCACTGTTTAATGTAAGCATCATTTTCACAGTCTGACCTTCAAGGTGTGGCAGATAAATACAGCAAAATAAAATAACACCACCGGGATAGAAATGAATGTTTCCCCTTTGCAAACCAGATCTCCAAAGACGTTGGTTTTTTACTCATTTTCACTAATTTGCGGGCTTATTTTTTGAGTAACGTATCTGATCACATGACCGAGACAAGCGTATTAACATGTCAAGAGGCACAGGAGAAAGTTAAGTTGTAGAGATTCTAGTTGTTTTTCAAAATAAAACAACTTTCAGACTCTAATAATCAATACAACGTAAATTATAGAAATGATTTATTCTTTCTGTACGGCTCGATAAGAAATGCATCATGGACCAGTACTGGACCTCAGCCCAGTGGTTGGTTGGACCACTGTCCTAGTGTGGGCCAGATTGGACCTCCTAGCGCAGTGGTCCCCAACCAGCGGGCTGAGGTCCAGTACTGGTCCGTGATGCATTTCTTACCGGGCCGCACAGAAAGAATAAATAAAGATATAACTTCCGTTGCATTGATTATTAGAGTCTGAAAGACATTTTATTTTGAAAGGAACGACCGGATTCTCTTAACTTAACTTTCCATTGCCTCTTGACACGCAAATACGCTTGTCTCGGTCACGTGATACAATGTTATCCAAAAAATACACCCACCAACAAGCGAAAATGAATAATACAAATGTCTTTGGAGAGCTTCTTTGCAAAGGGGAAGAGGACAACGTAACATTTGTTTGTATAGCAGTCGTGTCATTTTATTTTTGCTGTATTTATCTGCCACACCTTGAAGACTGGTCCGTGAAAATAATGCCGACATTAAACTGGTCTGTGGTGTAAAAAAGGTTGGGGACCGCTGCTCTAGCGGGCTGCTTTTGGCCCACGAGCCGCAAGTTTGACACACCTGCTCTAGACTGAACACTGCTGCCCTCTTGTGGTGAAATGCCAGGTCATCATAATTAATTCACTTGTACCAATAACAACTGGCCTCATTGATAAGTTGTGTTGATCAGTCTCAGAAACATCAGTGCACTGTCTTTATTATTCTGTGGTGTGTGTGTGTGTGTGTGTGTGTGTTGTTGTTGTTTCTGTCTGTTTGTATTGATGTGTTGTTGGTTTTTTTCTGCTGGCTGTACAACAAATTGCCCCTCATGTGGATAATAAAGTTTACTGAGCCCAAGTCTGATTTTGATTTAAGATTTTCAGGATCCCATCGTCTGATTTTGCCCAAAATGAAACTGTATGTTCCTCTGGTAGTTATTCTAAGTCTAAAAACCCCTGAACAGATGGATGGACAAAAACAGGAAAATACACAACGTCCTCAACGGAGATAAAAATAAAGCTTTCAAAGAGTTTTTCTAATGACATTGGATAAAAACTGCAATACAAAGTCCACAGCTCTTATTCAGGAAAATGTCATTAACCGTCCCTGCATGTCAGTCCTACAGCACCAAGACAAGAGGCCAATTCAACTTTTATTTTTAGATATGCGAGGTACACCTACAAAAAGCCCTCATCTAAATTAGATCGGTTGTATTGTGTGCTGCTCCACCACAAATAGAAACTGAATTGCCTGCAGATGTAGCCGGTGTATCCTCGCATCTGTCCGCTGCTTTGTACTTCCCGAGCGCTTTCAGCTCGTCCAAATCACAACGTTGTTTTCTTCTAAATGCACCAATTCACGGCGAATCCCCAGAAGTGGCGTGCAGTTGAAATTGAGATTGTAATTGCTGAGGAGAATTTGTGGGGACTTTATTTTTAATGAGCTTCATATTGTGTTCACATGGAAAATAAAATATGACTGATGCACCAACGTTTGCTGTGATTGACGTATATTCACACAAACACAACCTAAACTAATGATGCTAAGAGAAAACAGCAGGACTCCAGCAGCTGCTTGGACCTGGTCATGGTAAAATGTAGCTAATACATATCATTACAAATGAGTGGGGAGATGTTTGCAGTGTGTTTGTCTCATTAGCTGCAGAGGTGCTGCAGCGGGTGTTTGACTCGTCTTTGAACATGTGGCGGCGTCGCAGGTTGGACTAACGTCGACATATTGGTGACATCAAAGAGAATGTGTGAGAGGCTGAGAGGCACGTCACACCGGGTGACACAGCCTCACACACACACGCCATCAAAGTGTGTGTGTGTGTGTGTGGAGGAAGTGAACAGAAGAGAAATGATGAGAGAAAAGAGGATTTGTGACATTTTGCATATGTTGTGTTTCTTTGCTGCCGCTGTTCACTGGTATGGATTTGAATTCTTTTGATTCAGATGTTGCTTTGATGCACACGCTCTTTAAATGAGCCCAACACTCTGCTTTACTTCCAAGCTTTAAAACAAACACACCAATAATAGTTTTCACACTTTATGAAACAGAAGATTGCAGCTGCTTCTGTTGCATGTTCTCCACTGTGTCCTGCTTTTAAACAGCAGGGATAAATGCAGTGCAAACAACTGACCTTTTGTTAGGTCCCGCCCTAAAACACCAGCATCCAATCCTACGTTAGCAACGGTAACTAAGTGCAGGAGGAGATTTCAGATAAGGGGTAAATGCCAAAATGGTGTCAGGTCTGACAGCAGATCTCCTGAAAGTTTAGAGGGGGTGTTGTGTCGGGACACGGTGGGTCTTATCCTGAGTCAGTTTTACCCAGTCGGTCATTAAACCATGGTGGTAGAAGAAAGCACAGGGCAGCCCCACAGATAAACAGTAAGCATCACCACCACCTCACCACCACCTCCTCACCACCACCTCACCACCTCCTCACCACCTCCTCACCACCTCACCACCTCCTCACCACCACCTCCTCACCACCTCCTCACCACCACCTCCCCACCACCTCACCACCACCTCCTCACCACCTCACCACCTCCCCCCCACCCCCCCCCCCCCCCCTCCCCCCCCCCTCCCCCCCCCCCCCCCACCTCCTCCCCCCCCCCTCCCCCCCTCCCTCC
>OOFC01014983.1:5717-16268 GCA_900323345.1 Pseudochromis fuscus
GCTTGGTTTTCCTATCAACAAAGAAATCCAGCCTCGGAGTATGAAGGCAGTTATTATTTAATTCTGCTACTGGCATAACAGTTTGATAAAGACCTTTGTTGCCTCTGGAACTGCAGATTTGACTCCCATTGCTTGATATTAATTCAATACAGTGTCTGAATATAACTTCTTGCATTAATGTGATGTGCAAATAATATTTCTTGACACAAACACAATCCAATATTCAACGCGAGCCAAACTCGGATCGACATTTAAAATACCGCTCTTTTTTTTTTTTTTTTTACGAGGGTGTGTTGTGTTGTTTTTATAGTTGTGACCATTATTATAATCAATAATGACAATCAACAACAGCTTAATCATCAAAGGATGTGCCGAGCTTGTTACAATTTAAAAAAACAATACTATTTTTAGTGCATTGGCATCGTCGATGGGTCGGGCTGTCCAGTACTGTCCAGATATTGATGGTCCCCAGTGGATCAATCCTGACTTTGATGATCATATGTTTTTGGGTTTAATGCATCAATATCTAAAGGCAGCTCGGTGGTGCAGTGGTTGTCGCCTCATAACCAGGTGAGGTGGGATTAATTACTTTAAACTGACCGAGTGTGACCTGGTGACCCATCCAGGGTGTAACCCCGCCTCCTGCCCATCGTCAGCTGGGATTGGCTCCAGTCCCCTTTTGATGACTTTTCCTCCACCACCAACAGGTCCAATTAAAATTCATCCAATATTTTGTTTTAGCACCAAAAACCTTTTTAAAAACCCGACGTGTTAAATGTCAGCGTGTCAGTGTTGCTATTGTGAACATGTCCACGTGCTGCTGTTAGCATTAGCTCAAAGCTGCTCTGTGCCTGAGTGCAGCATCATGGAGCTGCTCACATGGATACAGACTCTCAGTGGCTGAAATGTCAGTAATAATCCTTCATTACATCACAAGTCAGTTTATGTAGAAAACTAGTGAAGGATCAGGAGCAGTTTAACCCTCGTGATGCTGGTTTGATGCTTGTTAAATTCACTTGTGATTTCAGTAGAATCAGTTAACTTCATTCTTCTAATAATAAATACTGGTTTTAACATTTTGGCTTTAGTTTGAATATTGATTTGGGATTATTTTAAGATTACCCAACTTGTATCAAGATAGTTAATTATACTTCACTAATATTGAGTAATTTTTTGTTAAATTTGAATTTTTTCTTGCTGTTAAGCTTTTATTTGTTAAAATTAAGAATAATAAAAAGTAATGTTTGCTCATAATTAGTAAGTTTAACGTATTATTACGCTACAAGAAGTTAGATTTTAAGTACCGTATTTTCTGGACTATTGAGCGCACCTGTCTATAAGCCGCTATTGAATTTATTTGAACAGTTTCATGTGGTCCACTCTGACCGGGTCTGATGTGACGAGGCTAAATGTATCGGCGGCACGGAGCTTGCTAGCTTGTAAAAAGCTAACGAGCTTCGTACTGCCGATACATGAGCCACACTGGTGTTTAAGTTCAAAGTGTCGGAAAAAAGTAGTAGCTTATAGTCTGGAAAATACGGTAATTTGATCTAAAAATAAGCATTTTCTGCTTATTTAAACCTTTTGGGGGTAATTATTTCTATATTTTACAATCTTATTTCAAGATTTCTTGTCAAGTAAAATTAACTTGCTGCATGGACGGATCATTTCAGTAGTTTCAAGTCATTTTCTCCTGAAATAAGTGTTTATGTCTAATATCTAGGTCCTGCTTTTTCACAGTGGGATCCGACATCAAGTCTAAACATGGACTAATGCGTGTGTCATCAGACCACATTTTCAAGTGTTGCAAAGTTGCACCATAATCAGGGCTAAAGAAGCTGCTACAGAGACATACAGTAGCTCTGTTTACACACAGCTCAAGAGCTATCAAGCCAAACACTCCCCATCTGCAGCCAACATGGCCGTGGAAACACAGCGTACAGCTGAGGGGCAGCTGTCGAGCTTGGACGCTTATTAAAAGAAAAAAAAAAAATAATGGATACCTGTCTGAAGCAAGATGGAGAGGACAGAGAGGAGAGAAAGATGTAAGCTCGGAGTACGAGAGAGAAAGAGCGCATAAATGAATTTTAGAGTCAGACTGAGATGACACAGGGAGATAAAAACAAAAATAGAGGCTTGTATTGGAACGGCTGGAGACAAATGGAAAGATAGTGGAAAGCCGTCCCCGCCAGCGGTGTCGTAACGCCGCGCTCTCTCGCTGAAACAGTTTGGCTCATGACAAGATAAGGACAGCCATCACAACCTGAGCCTCCATTTTTACTCATCCCAAGTGGTGGCTGAACAACACTCCCGCAAAACTCTGTTTCCCACGTCTCTTATCGGGAGCTGCTGTTGTGGAAAAAATTACTCACAGATCAAACAAACACACAGAAGGACACGAGCAATTAGCCGTTACAGTGGCACTAAATGGGATTTAAGGGCCATTGTGAAAGGACAGGCACAGTTCATCAGTTCACTCCTGAATTAGACGGCTGGTTTTATGAGTCTGTGGCTGTACCGGCCGGTCCACTTCTCCTCCTGCTCCCCTTTCTTCTGAAATGGCAGACTTCTGACCACAGAGGAGAGGAGGTGACGGGTTTTTTTATACTATATGTCACAGCCTCTGTGAGCTTTTGAAATGGCTGCTCAGTGCTAATCAGAATGAGTCATGCTGTGGAAAATCTGTCAGAGAGATGAAAAGCGAGAAGCCAGGGAGGGATGGAGGAAGCAACAACCAGCAAACATTCGGCTCTATGGCTGTTCATTAACCTCAACATCCACCCCTCGCTGTTCTCCAACTCATTTCTGTTCCTGTGTATCTCCCCTCCTTCCTCTTTATGTCTTCCTCTCGTGCAGTCGAGCCTTGCTGCGTCCCTCAATGCCAACGGGCGCTATGGCAACAAGACACTGAGTCCTGCAGAGCCTCGATGCATATGGGAATCAACATGTGAGTGTTTGTTTGGTGGATGCATATGTATGATTGTACACCTTCTATTCAGGGATGCTCGGCTCCGGGCTCGGTGAGGGTGTTTTGCTGGAAATATGGGAACATGCTGGTGCACATCTTTTTATTCAATGAAGAGTTACTGAGGAGGCGGAACAACAGCTATTTGAGCTCGCAGCTTCTTCACCGTCACTTTGCTATTTTGGAAAATAGGCAATAAATTTATATTGTGCAGGGATTATATTTATTTAGTCTATTTATAAAAGACATATTTGTGCCACAATTTCCTGTCTGGTAACTGGAACCTTTCCTGAAGCAGTTCACCCCCAGGTTAAAGAGGAGGTATTATGCTTTTCCACATTTTCTGTTCAGTTTTATAATGTTCACACTACACAAGGCCAAAGTTTCACATCATGAGGTAAAGTGATGTTCCAGTAATCTCACACTGCAGCCGGGTGAAAACTGTGTTTCACAAATCTGCTCTGAGACAGGAAGTCTGACGCACCATCGGTGACATTTTCGTGTGGTTGTTCGAAAACAAGACAGTCGGGTTACGGTCGTCCTAGTAACTGAACACCGATTCCCCTCCTGAATATTATTAGATTTATTTATTCCATGTACTGCAGTATATAAATAACCACCGGTACATGGAGATATGAGTTCGTCAGCACGTTTCCCTAGAAAAGATTTTACACACAGCTTGTGATTAAAATACTGAATCCACCGTTATGTTCCTCAATCAGCTGCTGATGGGTGAAATATTTACACAGACGTCCTGCTGTGGTGAACGTTGGTGCTGCCTGCTTTCAGATTCAGACTCAAACATGTTCGCACTGGTGTGAAAAGTTTGAATTTACAGTCAACAAAGTTACTTTGTATGTTTACAGTCGCCTGTCGTTGGCCAATCAGAAGAAAGTGGATTCTTGAGAAAGGAGAGGATGAAATGAGGAACTGCATCAGTGGCCATTAAAGATAAATATGAACTTTTTTTGAACTGCAATCTATGAAAAACTGCTCTAGAAGAGGCCAAGACTGTAAATATATAACTAGAAAATGAGCATAATAGATCCTCTTTAAATAAACCTGCACTGTGCATTAACCAGGCAGTAAGTTTTTTCAAAATGAATATATTCACCTTTGTATGTTTGTGTAATTGGTTATTACAACATAAACCATGCATCTGTTTGAGGAGCAATTGAATGTTTCAAGTTCATATTTAATTATTTATATACATGTAAGTTAAGATGTATTCATATGTCTGTATTTTTCTTGTTTTGCCCATATTTTAATGAAATTTTATATTTTTATATTTTCATTCTTCAGTTTTTTTATTTACTGTATTTGTTTTTCTCCTGATGCTGTAAAAAAAACTATTTCCCTGGTGTGGGATCAATAAACTATTATCTTATCTCTTTATATATTACAGTTTTCTTTTACAAAGGCAAAATTTAAAGTGTCAGAGTTCATTAAAGTAAAACTTAATTACATCAATGACTTGATTTCTTCTTCTTTTTAAGTTCATTGATACAAAGTGGTTCTTCCCATTTTTATATTTATTGCTACATCACACAAGGGGCTTCATAAAAGATGAGAAATAAAAAATAAAGGTTCATTTAAATATCTATTCTTATTCTATGAAGCAGTAGAAAACAAAAACACAGACAAAACAGACCAACTTAAATCCCTGTGTGTACTTTCTGTGTTTTTTTTTCTTCTGCTACAAAGCATCGTCTGGCCAGTACTGATGTCAGCCTCAGGCCATGTTTCTCTGTGAATGCATCCAGTCATAAAGTACTGTTGCTGCTAATGATAGCAAACTTCCCACACAAAAAAAGTTGAGAGCTCTTAGTATGCATTGAAACTTATTTTAGAGGATGTGAAAATGAACGCAGCGTTTCTCTGAGGGTTCAAAAAAAAAAAGAAAAAAAAGCCAAGAGTCAGACTGCTTTGATTTCCAGATTTCTGGCTTTTGCCGTTAAAAAAAAAGCAGTCGAGTTCAGTGAGATGAGCAAAGGGCTGTGCGCCTGTGAAGATGGCAAAACACTAAGGGCCAGAATCCATAACCAATAACAAGTAAACCAGGAAGTTCGGCTGCGACTGAAGCTGCTCTTTGCTGCAGAGACCGGTCGACTTGTCGAGCTAAGTTGCAGCTCCCCAGCGAGACCGGGGAAGCTGCCTCCCCTTATCCTCGAGCCACGATGACTGAACCGCTTTGAAGGGGGTTTGAGTAATGAGGTTAATACTGTGTAACCTGGCAAGTTGCTGCACAAGACGATGCCAAGAGAATGGAGTCACTGCCTTGAGGGGGAAGCAGCGAGGGCAGCGGATGCACTTCCTGTGATACCGAAATATGTTTAGTTTTAGCTTCCAGTGGTGTTGATATGCAGTTGCTTGCTTAAAGCATGGGGGACCAGATGTTGGGATGTATTTTCCATTAGCCGGTGCTTTCTGTAAGTGGGCGGGGATCTGGTTAGTCCCAACGCACCAGATGTTGCTCATAGTGATCAAAGATGGAGAAGAAAGAAACAAAATGACAGGACGGGTTGGGGCGTGTAGGGAGGTACCATCTCCTGGTCCGACTTTAATCAATATCAAAGATGGGTGGACAGGGAGCAGACGAGGGAAATAGTTTACTATTCAACCAAATCACACTGTATTTGGAGTAATGGCTCTATAAGCATCGTCCCTGCTGTCACTAGGGTTGGGGACCGAAAGTAAGAAGTGAATTAAATTTATGGCACATTTACACTGGCAAAAAAGTACCTCGAACTTGGTACCTGGTACAACTTTTCGTACGTCCTCTCCTGCGGTTCCGAAAAAAGTACCTGGTCAGGTCGGAGCAGGTACTAAAATCTTATTGGTTGGAATCGTCACTGCATCGTTGCGTCATCACTGCATGGCACGTAATCTGTCCCCACAAACATGCTATTTTTAAATCTTCGGCAAACCGTGCAGACGTGTTTGAAATAACAAACCGTAGAGAAATGGCATCTGTTAGAAATCCTGCCCCATGAACTCAGGACGAGGTGCAAACCTTTCTGTCATTAGTCGCCGATGAGAAAATTCAGGGAGCTGGACGGCGCGGTCAGAAACGAAAGAATCGCATAAAAGATGACGTCACGACTGACGGCCAGCTACACGGAGGAGGGACGATCCTCGGCAATGTAAATCCGAGCGATCCGAGGCAAAGCAAAGCGAGTAGGTACCAGTGTAAATGCGCCATTAGTGAGTACCAGGTACCCATAAAAAAAAATTATAATTTCAGTTCCGCTTATCAGTTCCTCGATGTGCTCATTTTACCCAACGGCTGCATACGGACTTTAGATATCTGCCAGGACCTGTCTGTTACGTACCTAACACGTCACGTGATGCTGCATGGCAACAGGAAATGGACCGGGGAAAGCAGTGGAAAGTGTAAGAGTACGACCGGCATAAAAAGTTGTCCTCTTACTCTTTGCAAAGAAGCTCTCCAAAGACGTTTGTATTTTATTCTTTTTCGCTAGTTTGCAGGCGTATTTTTTGGCTAACGTACCTGACGTTATACGTGATAGGTGATACATTTTATCATGTGACCGAGACAAGCGTATTGACGTGTCAGGAGTCAAAAGTTAAGTTGAAGAGAATCTGGTTGTTACTTTCAAATTAAAATGTCTTTCAGACTCTAATAATCAATGCAAGAGAAGTTATATCTTTATTTATTCTTTCTGTGCGGCCCGGTAACAACTGCCCCACGGACTGGTATCGGTTCCCGGCCCGGTGGTTGGAGACCACTGAGATAATTTGATTAAATATACATTTAGTTTCCCGTTTTTTGGTTTTGGAATCGAAATAAGGAATCGTTACGAACCAGAATCAATAAGCAGAACTGAAATGGGAATTCCTGAAAATCCTAACGATACCCATCCCTAGCTGTTACTGATCGAACGTGAAAAGTAATGAGGAGACCATAGCGGACCGAGCCACAGCACAGAGATTCAAATGTGTAAAGAAATAAAAATCTGCTTCAGGTGCTTTGCTTTGTTCTTCCAGAAATCTGTCACAGCTCCAAGGACACAACGACGAAGGCATGAATTGGAGAGAAAAACATTTCAGGAAATATTTAAAAGATTTACCAGATTCTTTTCACTCTCGTTGCTTCCTCCACAACATTTTTTGTTGTTTAGCGTCAACAGGTGTTACTCAGAGTTATTACAGTATCACAGCTTTTAGATCAGGACTTGAAATGTTGATTTCTGCAGAACTCTCGGCCTCACTTAATAAATGAGTCTGACACATCCCCACAGCCAACTTCATGGCAGTTAAAAGGGAATTGAACTGGAAATTTGAAGGGGAGGCTAATTTCTTTTCATGCTTCACCTGCAGAGACGGGGCTGTGAGCGTGAGTGCGCATGTGTGCACGTGTTTGTGATGAGCGTGACAGCGCCGTCCACCCACTTTTAGAGCCACTTATTGGACAGGAGCCTAGCAACAACACCTCCTGTGCACGGCGTAAGAGCGTAATCAGACATGGTGTCAATTAACGGTAACCGGCACAGGCAGTCCATCTTTCACTGCACCACTTGGCCCGGACTTCAAGGCTGCTGAGGAGGGGGAACATGTGGGAGGCTGTGTGAGGGGCCCATATGCTCAGAGACAGTAGTGTGTGTGTGTGTGTGTGTGTGTGTGTGTGTGTGTGTGTGTGTGTAATCCCTCAGTGCCATGGGGTCGTCCTGGTGACTGCGCCTGCTGGTGAAAGTGCGACATCGTCTGAAACAACAGGATTCAAGCTCAGAAAGTGATTCCTGCTGCGCTGTCATATCTGACCCTCTTCACTTCCAGCTTGTATAATTCAATATATAAAAAAAAACGACTTTGAAAGAAGAAGACCTCCACATCTCTACAGGGAGACAAAAAAAAATGAGACCCCGCTGACGGTGGAGGGGGAGACGCTGTCGAACAACTGACCGCGGCACGAAGACTTGTCAGAGGGCGCGAGGCAGGAGGTGAGAAAAGATGAAGAGCAACAGACGGGAAAGAGGAAGGGGGAGAGAGAGAGAGAGAAAAAAAGGCAGAGGAGAGTCTAGCGAGGGCGGCGAGGGAGGAGGGAAATAAAAAAAAGGAGGGCGAGAACAGACAGCGGGGTTGGCACTGAGGCGCGCTGGCAGATTGGCGCCGGTCCAAGCATTGGTCTGTGTGGGCAGAGTAACGATTGATGCAGACTGATCGCGAGGCTTTCCCACCATGCTGTCGATGTCACGTGAAATGTTCACACACACATTTTCAATCCATCCAGTGACTTTTTTTCAAAGCTGTCACATCAACCTCAAAGCTAAAGGGAGTTTGG
Organism: Pseudochromis fuscus; assembly: GCA_900323345.1. Classification (NCBI taxonomy): domain Eukaryota; kingdom Metazoa; phylum Chordata; class Actinopteri; family Pseudochromidae; genus Pseudochromis; species Pseudochromis fuscus. Next base: position 13,985 of record OOFC01014983.1, read on the forward strand.
TGGGACCGTCCGTCCATCCGTCTTCTCGTCTCCACTTTCCGTCCTTGCGTCTTTGCTCATCTCTTCTGCCAGTCTCTAACAGGTCTCTATTGATCATCATATTTCCTCTTTATCTTTAATCAAAAGGCTGGGCAACTCTGTTGTTTAATTGATGAGTCTCTGCGAGAGGCCCACTCACTGGCTCCCACAGTACCGGCTCTCATTCATAATTAATAAACTGCTGCTAATTATCCAAGCGCTGCTCCACACTATGCACGTCCTATATATGAAGAGAAGGGAGACAGAGACGGCAGCAGGGAGGAGGAGGAGGAGGAGGAGGAGGAGAGGGAGTGATAACTGTGAAGAAGGAGGGGGGGGGAGTAAAAAATGGCTGAATTGAGAGTCAGAGTGGGATTTACAAAAGAGAGGAGAGGAAAAAAGAAAGTAAGATTTTGGGCAAGAGGGAGGAGAGGATGAGACTTGTCACCTGTGGCTCCCATCCACATCCAATCTCTCTCCGTTTCATCATCTCTCTCATCTCAATCACATCACACACTTCCTCTCCCCTGTTTCATCTTCTTATTAAAGTGCTCCAACAGAGACAGAGACAGAGAGAGAGGAGGTGTCTGCAAGGACAGTCTGATGATAGTCAGAGAAAATGTGATTGATTTGAGAAGGAATAATGTATTAGAGGCTTATTTATCCTCACATGTATCTCAATGCCAAACTTCTTCTTCTTCTTTGCCTCGCTATTAACTTGTGGAGAAGTGTTTCAGGACCCGTGGAGGGGGTTTGTGAAACTCGGTGAACTCCCGGCGTGCGGGGAGGGTAGTTTGGGCTCAGATGGATGGAGCGGCTGTCTCTAATATGGGTCCATCTGGAGGTGGATTGACCTGTCTGCCTACCTACCACAGCCTAATGCCGATTGATAAATGGGTGGTGAGGTGCTGGCTGGGGCTGAGGAGCGGCTGCAGGCGAGGAAACGGGGACGGGACATGTTTTGGATACAGAGCAGCCGCCGCCGCCGCTGCTGGGGGCACATCTGGGAAGAAATGGGAGTTTGGACCGAGTGTGTGTGTGTGTGTGTGTGTGTGTGAGAAACAGGATTTACATAAAGAAAATCTATGGCAAGCTTAAAGTCTTGATTGTCCGGACTGGAGGGCTTTTAAATCAATATCGTAAACAGAAAGAAATGCATGCGCTCACACACACTGAATAAACTCCAGCGCCCCACTCTATTAATTGGTCTCTTATGTCTGTTAAACCCACAGATGTATCTATTTATCTAATTTAAAGCAATTCTAATAGTGTACTTTGGCTACCCACAAACAAATTATTGGATTTACTGGTTTTCCTCGTGCCCGTAAAACTCTTTTTTTTTTTTTTACAAGTTACTTTAACAAGCCAAAATACAGTATTATTAAATTAGATGGTGAGATGCGCCAACTTTTATTCCTGTTACTGTTCACACCAGCCTTTTGTCATTTCCTTCCCCCTTCGTATACACTCGCTCGCCTGCAGCATTTACTGCATCACTTCTTTTAGCTCCCTAGAAAAAAAAAAAAAAAAAAATGTCGGGAGAGAAACGAACTAATGTGATGAGAAGGAAGCGCACTCGAAAATACTTCGCTCATACATATTCATAGATCACACACACAAGCCCTGTTGATGAAGACAAAAAAGCAGCTTTTTGGGAGGCAGTTTGCTCCGACTAGATTCACTGTTATACATTTTTTAACAGCACTTTTAATTGACTTCATGTTTTTTTTTTTGTGCTCACTCAGGCCTCACTGCCCAACACTCCCACTTTCAATTCACTGAACGGAGATTAAATTACAAACTGACACACCTCCTCCCTCTATCCTCCTCTTCTTCTAGGACTACACCTCCCTGTATCCCCCCCACCACCTCATGACACCCCCTCCAGAGGCCTTTCACTTTTTACCCAGAATTAAAAGTGTCTTCAAACCTTCACGTGGCGGTGACCTTGGCTGGCAATAGATAAGAGATAAAAGAATCACTGACCCCTACGACAAGCACCCAATCACCCACTCCCCTACTCCCCCACCCCCCTCTGCAGCCTTCCTCTCAAATTACACTTTAATGGTTTAAATGGTGCATTCCCGATGAGATCTCGGGCAGACTTGGGGGGGCCAGGGTGAAGGGTCCAGCTGACAATTTATGAGTCAACTAAAGGTCACTGGTAAACCCTGCGCCTCAATTATGAAGCATCACTTAGCAACAGTAAACACGGCAACAACATGTGCAGCAGTTTAATAAAATCCACTCCGGGAAAAAATAAATA
>OOFC01014985.1:7344-18935 GCA_900323345.1 Pseudochromis fuscus
GGGGTTTTTTTTTTGGTTTTGTTTTTTTTTTTTTTTTGGTAAATTTATGAGGTGTTTTTTTTTTTTTCTTGGATGATTATTCCTCTCTCCTGCTCTATTTTTTTATTATTTTATTTTATTTTTTTACCTACAGTGGCCCTGGAATACTGTCTACATTTTGACTCTGTATACTATACATGTTTTGAATACCTAGTCAGATGATTAACATCACAGTAAACCCATATGGCTGTTCCAACCCATATACATTATCATAAAGACTTAATAATTAGGAGGTTAAACCACAAATGTCATAATGATCAGATTGCTTATGAGGCATTTTAATTGGTTCACTTACCAACATGACTCAAACAACAATTACTGGATGCTGCACCCACGCTGATAGATTAGTCTGACAACATGTTAACGAACTGGAATGAGCTCCAACACGATGGGAGTGTTTCAGTCACTTCCAGACACTGAACAAATAAATAAAAATTAAATAAAATAAAATAAAAATAAATAAAATAAAATTCCTGCTGCAAGCTGTCTTCACCTCAGCTTTTTGTCTCCACCCCAATGCACAATTGAACATTGAACACACTGGTGATAAATGAAACAGTGGCAGTGGTATTAATAGAAATAAAACAAGGACAGATGAAAACCAGATAAATAAGCCAATGTCCACAAATGAAATTAGATTTCTAAATGAAATGAAACAAGCTAAACATCAGTTAGTACTGCATGTGAGCTTATATGGTTAGAGCAGTGTGCTGTGTTTTCACTGCTGTGTCTCTTTTCATCAGGCCACATGAATGATGACAGTTAATACAGCCACAGAGACACACACAGTTAGCTCCAGTAATTACAAGTGAAAGCAGCAGTGGTTGTGAAGCAGCTACTGTGTCTATATGGTATGAAATGCATTAGTGTTATCAAACAGTCCTGTCAGTTTAGTGTTAGCACAGTTCTGATTCACTGAGCTGCAGTCACTCTTTCTCTTGCTGCACTCTTTACTGTCGTCTGCTAACCTCTCTAACTTATTTTTCTATAACCTCACCTGAAAACCATCACCGACTTCAGTCAGTACCAGCTCCACAACTGTCAAAGCAGCAACCTGATCTGACCCGACCTGTCTTTGTTTGACTTGGGGTCTCCATAGAGACCAGCCCTGACCTCCAGTCTTATCAACATTGGACTTGTCCTTGGGTTCAAGGGTCAGACCCACCTCCTCATTCCTCCTTTCATATCCAAATATGGTCACTTCTGGCTCCAAAAAACCAACATTGCCATGTTCAAATGCCAAACTCCTGACTTCAAAATGAGAGTTCACAAATGTTTACATCACTAGGCTTTTAGAAAACAGCAAGAAAAAATGTTCCTAAAATCCTCAACATCACACAAATTTGATGCCACACGTGGTCATTGTGTTTTTTTATTCTACAGAATGATCAACATTCCCACTTGCCCGCTTACCCAGGGCTGGTATCAGCTTGTGTTGGCCAAGTATGTAATAATAAATTGCTTTCCCGTCCGGGCAAGCCCTTTAAAAAGCTAGTAATTAAGAACTGACCAAAATCAAGTCATTCCCATCGTTGAATGTGTGTCAAACCGGCAGCCTCGCATCTTCATGGAAGCGGCCATTTTTGTTGAGGTATTTGTGTGTTTGTATTCTTGTACACACTCAGCTGTCTTCAGAATGCATTTGGATACTTTAAGCAATCAGGTCGCCGCCGGTTGAGCAAATTTTCGTGGCTGACTGATGGGCTCATTTCAGCATCTTCTCCTGCACGTTTTCACCTGCTGAAAGTTAAATTAATCTTTGGTAGTATTCTTATTCACAATGTCTTTTATTAACCCTAACAGGCTATGACTGAGTATACTCTCATTTCCATCAGCGCTAACACAGAGAATGTTCATTTTTGTATAACTTTCAGTTTCCATTGCACAATAGGTTTGACTAAGTTTGTGTCGGCTTGGTTTATTTCTGTGGGCCCAGCACTGTGGATTGCACAAGTTTGATTATGTTCTGTAGTGCCATGCATGTCAGGATCATCAAAATCATTGTGATGGAGCAGCGACATCACTAACCATGCGCACAAACACATATACAAATATACCACCTCACACACACCTGAAGTCACACAGACCTCACTGGCTTGTGGCGGCCAAGCGTTCATAGCGACGTCGCCTTTTGATCCTTCGATGTCGGCTCAACAACGCAGCCTCGCTCAATCATTCCCAAACCCCACACAAACATAATTATATCATTATATCATGTATTTAACATGACAGCTCTTCTTTGTCATAAGCTTCTTGATGCAGTTTTGTTATTTTACAAATGTTTTATCCATTCAATACTCACACTCTCATACAAACTACAGAACTCCCATGTTTATAGCCGATAGCTGAGCGGTTTATTTCTGAACCCATGGATTCTTTTTTTTGGGTATATCTCTGAAAACAAAAAATAATCATTCAATCGTATTAAACGGTACTGTCTAAAATAACTTCAGCACTGGGGGGAAATGTGTGGTTATTATCATCAGGAAATAGGAATATGTTTATGCATTAATAACTAATGCAACATCATATTCCTATTTCTCACCTAGAAGAGAAACCACCAAAAACACCCAAAATTTCAAATCTCCGTCGGCACTGTTCCACGCTCTGTGCATCAAACCGTTTTTGTGGGACAAGTTGATTTTTTTCCAACTTGGCCCTGGTACAACTGTGTGTGATTAAATGGATTTAAATTAGAATGTAGTTTTCATCATTCATATTATTAAGATGAATATTAAGAGACAATCATCCTGCATAACCTCAGAGATGTACCTACTGGCTTTGCCATGTTAATGGAAACCATCAACTGCCTCCTCCTGGAGTAACCTGGTGAGATGAGATACTTCTTAGAGTTTCTACAGAGTCATCATGAAAGTCAAGCCCGACCGCTGCTCAGCCAGAATCCATGGGTTCAGGAAGAAACTGCTCAGGTATAAACATGTTCTGTGAATACTGGTAGTTTGTATGAGAGTGTGAGTTGTACATGTGAGGATGTTGGTAGCTGGTTTCCAGTACACAACACTGTCAACAGCGTACAGTCTGTTGAATATGGATTTTAAAAAGAAATGTATTTTTGAAAGGAAGATGTGTAAGAATTCCTTCTGGATTTTGGATAACATGCCAAACAATAATCACTGAAATAACTTGCACAGCAGAGTTGAAACAAATGAGAAATTGAAATTATACAAACTTCTGATGGCAAGTAATAAAAATATGTCTCATTTATTTGAACCTAAAATCAATGTGAAAGTTAAAACTACAAAGAAATAGAAGTTCAATTGAAATGGTGAGAGACATTACTTTCATTTTTAAGTCTTTTAAGTCTTTTCATTGACTTCACTTGCATTTTCAAGGCAGCAGGGGAACTTGTATTTGGAAGTTAAACGGCTTAAAATGTCTCAGAGTGTGGGATTTAAATTACAATACAATTTTCATCATTCATATTATTTGTGATCATTTTTTTACAGCATTTGGTTCTTTAAAATGAGTAAACCTTAAACTAACACCTCAATGCACAACAACAGGATGTGACCCCACAGCTGGAGCAACAACAGACCTACAGTGATCCCAGCTGCACCTGTGGAGGAGTTTGGTTCGTTCTCCAGAACATGCAATGAGAACTGTGTGTGTGTGTACAGTCCAGATGTGTCTCACTTCATGCTAACATTGGAGGTAAAGCTGCTGACGGAGGATCCATGTCTGTGTCCAGACACTCCGCTGTGTCAGCAGACCATGGACGGATCAGCTGAGAGCGCTGGCGTATAATTAATAATAATAATTCATTTTGACCCTTTAGGCCCTGCAGTCTCATGACCTTTTGTGGACATAGCACAGCAGGGTGTTTACAGATGCAAATGAAGAGTCACAGCCACATATTGGGATTAGGATTCATCAACCTACGAAAACAGCTGAGAACGTTTGTGCCATTTAGGAACAGTTTGTTAGCGCTTCGTGGATCTGATGTAAGTTTCTCATAAGAATCTTTTAAAGAACAAATAAACTTACACACATAGTGGTGAATGAGCCCCAGAAACAGGAACAGATATGACCTGGCTCTTCAGACATTTATTTCTCTATGCACATATATTGTTTTTCATAATTGTTGTTAATTAAACTTGAACACTGATCAGCACTGTCACCTCACAGCAGCAAGGTTCTGGGTTTCAATCTCAGCTCAGACCTTTCTGGGTGGAGTTATGCTCCCTGTACATGGTGGGTTTTCTCCAGGTACTTCAGTTTCCTCCTACAGTCCAAGGACATGCTGGTGAACTGATTAGTCTAAAGTGACCATAGGTGTGAGTGTGGATGACTGTCTGTGTTTTGGTGCTTTTCCACTGCATGAAACCAGCACCCCTCCCCTCAGCTCCCCTCAGCTCACCTCACCTCGCCTCAGCTCGGCTCAGCTCGTCTTGGTTGCGTTTCCTTTACAGAGGATAGTACCATCTCTGTGAAGCTGGTCATCAGGTGAAGGAAGAGAAAATTCATGATGTAATCTACTGGTGTGGTGTTACAGGAAGTAGTTTGAAGATTGTTTCAGTCCAGAAATTATCAAAACATATAAATATGTTTTGAATCCTTCAAGTTAGAGCCTGGTTAAAAACTTGTGAGGTCCTGCTACAACCTCCATCAGTTGTTCCACTGACCAGGCTGCGCTCAGAGCTCAGGATCCTCTCTGGCATTTTTTAATATAATTTTATTGTTGTCCTAAAACACTGTTACTGAATCTTGGACCAATCTATATAGTGTTTTTCCCCATAAAGTAGAAACTTCTGACTATCTCTGTGCAGACTGTGTCAGCTTGTGTGCTGTGCAGTGATGATTCTGACCAATCACATTTTAGTACCTGCAAGTACCTGGCTGCTTCCTTTACTGGAACCGCAGGAGAGCAGGTACTAAAAACGTGGTACTAAAAAGCTCCAGGTACTTTGTGCTAATGGAAAACCAAACCAAACTGAGCAGAGTGGAGTCGAGGTGTGCTGTGTTTTTTGAACCAGGATGTTTTGTATTTTTAACAATGGTCTTTTTTTAATCTGTTTTATGTTTTAATGTTTCAGCAATGTTTCAGCTTTACTATTATAAGAATCAATTAAACTCCACCACCATTTGCGCTGCTAGGCTATGAATACAGAAATGGATCAAGTAACCGGGTCTCAACAATAAGACCAATGTGGAAGTGCAAAAAAGTGTAATACTCCCAATGGCCGCAAGAGGCGAGCTCTAAAAGACATTAGCTAAAGTCAACTCTTCTTCTCAGTGCTCTGGTGGTCCATCTGTAAGTGATTTCAACATTAAGGAGATATTAGACTTCAAAAAGAGCAAGGTTTAGGGGCTTGGATAGTTTGATTGACAGCTCTGGTCTCCAGTGAGTTGAGCCCTGAACTCCAGTCGCATATACATTGGACAGTGACAGTGAGAGCGATTCAGGGCTCCTCCCTCCTCCCTTTATATCCAGATTTGGTCACTTCAAACAACCAACATGGTCAGGTTGAATCACCAAATTCCTGGCTTCAAAATTTGAGTCCATAAACCCCCGAGTGATGTCACACTAGCTTTATCCATTCTGTCTATGACTAAAACCCTGTAATTACCTACATACAATATTCATAACTAAGCTTTCCTTGCATAGTACAGAGTAGATAATTAACCATTTAGTGTATAAAATGTCAAATGATCATTTTAAAATTTTTAGTTGAAAGCCATCAACCATGAATATACAGTGAAGCATCAAAACCTCAGGATGAGAGAGGTTTTTTTAAAATGTGTTTTAACCAAAGACTTAACACCTAAAGTACTTTACCAGAAGTGTGTGGTTCGGCTTCGTCATTGCCAAAAGTGCCATTTTCCACTCTATCTTATCTTTTTTCATAAGTTTGCTGCTTCGCTCAATAGCTAGTCCCCTTTATGTGGACAGCTCAGAGCATGACAGCTTTCACTACCTCCTGCCTACCCATCAGCCCCAGCACATACAGATATGTCTCTCAGCGTACCTATCTCTGCTTCTATCTATCAGATTCTGTCATAGCTGCTCTCTCACAGCCCAAACACAAAACCCACCCATCATGTACGCTGATGTTTTCCCACAACCTGGGTTATCTCCGTGAGATGCTCCTTTCTGACAGTACATTGTGAGATTGGACTTTATCATAGGCAAAAAAATCTCTCCTGATCTTTGATATTTGTCAGAGAAGATGTGATGTTGCTATCTATCCAGGCTGGAGGTGGAGTGGCTGACAGGTGGAGATAAAGCTGTTGAGATGAGTTGAAGGCTTGTCGAGCACGAAAAGAAAGAGAGAAGAGACGTCAGGGCTGACTGAAGCAGAATGGTAGTTAGTACAGCAAAGCACCTTCCAGTACCGACAGTGAAGTGTAGCCACAGTACAAGCAACAGGTCACCAAGCAGCTCGATAGCAGCATTACAGCTTGTAGAAGACATTCCTTTATACTGTCAGCCATTCAAAACAACTATTCTATAACATCTACTATTTTCTTCTTTTTTATTTTTGGTGACATTTGTGCAGGGCTGGATTGTTGTTTGGGTTACTCCATTGGAACCAGATTTTTTTGGGACCCAGACTAGTGGCACTTTTTTACACTTTTGCACTGGCTTCAAAAAAATTCTATATACAGTTTATGGTTAGACAGTATGCACTTCTGCATGGGTTTCATTTTTGAGCCCCATTACTAGCCTGCTTGGTCTAGTGACAAAGCATAAAAAATAACAGTAGAAAAGGTTCAATTGTTATTGTTTTTTGTTTGTTTGTTTCTACCAGAATATCTTTTTAAGGCATCCTTTTTATCATTTTTCTGCAAGGTGTTTTGGATTCATGCCATTGCACCAACAAATGTCTGTTGAACTGAGCTGTGTTAACATGAACCAAGAGCTCAAAACACCTTCAGGAAAAAGGAGAATGAGAACAGGTCATACTGTTGTGATTAGTTAATGCTCCACTGCATACAGCATATAAAATGTGTTTTTTAATCAGCAGGTTTGTAGTCCTGCATGCTGTGACATAGCCTCTTCATCACAGATGTGTGCAGCTGCGTGTCACTGACTCCTCTTGAAAATGTCTTACTTCCTGGAGCTTTGTCCTTGCGATCTGAACGCACTGCTGGAGTACACAAACCTGTTTATACAGCAACTCGTACCCACTTCTCTCCCCTCTCTTTCTCTCTCTCTCTGACAAGACAGCTACCAAATTGGCCTGCCTTCCCACATTGCAGGTGCCAAATAACACCTTAAGTGGTTACAATAGGATGGGGAGTAGCTGATGTTCAGACAGGTAGGTATAAAAGGCATTTATGAGACAACGAAACAACCTCATCCCAGCTATCTCCTGTACTAAACTCTCCATCCACCTCCTGGCCTCCAGTGGAGTCCAGGGGAGCCACTAGACTGGAGATAGCTATTAGTGCCCAGCATGGAGCCCTGTAGTGTTCTGGGGGCCGGTAATGGCCCACTTTAAGGCATGGTGGGAGCTTGTCAGGGGGGCCTAATGAAGACAAAGGCAAGGTTTGTGGAGTAGAGAGGCACGGGTGCAGAGGGGCTAATGCGCCGTTAATGGAAACCTCTGCTGTCCTTGACAAATCGTAGGGGTTGGGGAGCTAGCACTCGCTTAGTGGGCGTGTTAGTGCGTGGATGCAAATGCACACACACTTGGAGTACAGTATGCTGCATGCATAATTTACAAAAGGCTTTCACAACTACACAAGCTTACAGTTTGAGCTTTTATGAGTATAGGTGTGAACATGGCTTGTCATAGCCCCAGCACAAGTTGTTGGGGATTGTACAACATTCATGCACTGCTCACCTACCGCATACAAAATGCAGCATGTCGTTCCCAGAGGTTTTATTATTAGAGTTGCATAAATCACTGTGCATCCAAATACAAAGTTAATAAGCAGCAAGAGGACATTAAAAGTTTACAACTGTCTGAATTAGTCGTCTACATTTGCTGCGTGGTCGATTAAAGTCTGGCAAATGGATCTTTCTAGTTACACACCTACTTTTATGAATAGTGAAGAGGATAACACCAGGAAAATTAATGTCAAGGGATGTGCAAAAGGAAGATCAGTGGCTCTGCCTCGTGCTGTGCTCACTTCACCCCGAGCCATATAACAGTAATGTAACAGCTATACCCTAAACCACTGAAAGGGGCTGTAATCCTGAGCTGCTGTCAAAGTGCTCTTAAGGATTTCTGAGATGATGAGCAATACCTGAAGGTCTAAATGGGGGTATGTTGATGTGAAGATACATCATTTGTAACTAGAGGAATTTTTATTGAATAAGTGACCTGATTGAACGTGAAAATATGCTAAGATCATTTTGTTTAAAGCTGTGATGCGTCATATTTCTATAGCAACAAGGAATAAGAGGACAGTGTGCGGTGTGAAATATGTCTCTTGTAGTTCTAAACCCACAAAAGGATTATCCTGCTATTGAGCTTTACATTTTTTTTTTTTACGTAAATGTTTGCATTTTGTGACCTGTATGTGGATTCAGTCTTGTGGCTCTGATCAACCTTGTTTTCAACAGTAGCAACTTTAATTTAGGGGAAGAAAGCTTCAAACATACGCTACCTGCCCTGCACCAAACGCAGACGGGCAGAGTTGGTGACTCCCTGGTGAACATGCTGAAACATTAACCAAAAAAAGAGGCAAGAGTTGGTGAAATCTAAAAAAGCTGAATGTTGAATTTACATTTGTGAAGCAAACACAAATTTGAATGTGAATGCTAATGGTGCTTCATGTTTGTAAGATGTATAAATAAGCACTACCTTTGTCAGGAGATGAATATGGTAGATGTATTGTTTTTGCTCTGTTACCCTTTAGAGAAAAGAAAAAGCTTTGAAGAAAAGGTGCAAGAACAACTTCTTAAAGTGGTGCAAACACAGAGCAGCACTGAGCAGAGCTAAGTCACATACTGTGTTTGCTGAAATAAAACCAATTAAAAGCATAGTCTCTTATAATAGCCAGGGAGCAAAAACAGATATGCTTTAACAATCTTATTAAGAAATTGACTTTTAATTTGAAATGATTCCAGGATGTTTTTCTGGCATACTGCAGTACCTTTAATACTGAGCCAAAATCACAATACTCAGTGCTAAGATATGACAAATTAAACTTGTCAAACAGACTAGTATGGTAAAAAAAAAAAGGCCTTCCTCTAATATGTGCCTGTTAGCTTGCAGTTGGCCAGAACAAGGTAACATCATTGTACCAGCCAGACATGAATCCAGTCCCACTGCATAAGCCTGACAGCATACAGAGATATCAGAGTGGCCAGCTGAAGAATAAAGCTACACAATTAATGTGAACACTGACCTGAATATCCAGACAATGGCTAAATAGACTATCTTAGACTGTTGTGGACAATTTTCTAAATAAACCACATTAACTTAGTAAATGTAATGGACATTCACCAAATTCAAAAACATATCATTAACATCGAGGAGGCAGCATTCATTACTTACACTGCATGAAGCCAACAAGAGATGATCAAGTGTGGTCAGTCTTTGTTTGCACAGTTCAATGTACAAACTTGGACGTGTCGTCAACCTCAATGTCTTCACCAAGCGGGAAGCACACACATGTTGTGACTGCTCAAGCAGTCCTATTATTGAACATGTCAGCTATTGTTTTGGTTTTTTGGTTTTTTCTCTGCAGCTTTAAATTGTGTTCATTCAAAATGCCACTTAAGTCAGAAATGGATGCCAAATCCATGAAGCACAGCTCTTCATCCAGCAGTGCACGTACTGCATCTTTAAACTGCCTTTACTTCTGGATGCAGCTCTCCAGAAATGTACCTCCTCTCAGCCAACGCACATCAATGTCAGTCTCTTCCACGTGTTTGCAAAGTACCCTGCTCTGTAGGCATTTGAAGTTGCTTTTGTTAGCTAAATCCAACAGCAAAGGCTGGTACTGTGATGCAAATGCTTGCTGCTGGCACTCCGCAACTGACTGGTACAAATAAGCGGTGCACTAGTGATAAGTGTGAATATGATTGTCCATATTTTTGTGAACTGACCTTTAAGAACATGAGTCAGATGTTAGACTATTTTGTCAATTACATTGTTTTCCTGCTGTGGAAAAACCCAGCAGATAGGAAGAGATATTGTTGCTAATAGCAGAGCATTGATTGTTGGCTGACATACTGCACGTTATTCAGATGGGATGTACAAAAAAATAGCTGCACTTAGGCTGACAGACAGACAGACAGACACACACACACACACACACACATACACACACACACAGACACACACAAACACACACATAGATACACACAAGTACTGTTTTCCTACTATACCCAATCCCCTCCTGTAGGCGCATAGAGTGATGGAGGGCTAGCTGTAAAAGACTCCACACCATTAGCTTCATTGATACCTGCCAAAGGGGATTGGAAGCAGGGTGCAGGTAGTGGGGGTGGGGCGGTGTTGACAGTACAAGCCAAGTGTCACAACAACATTATAAAGATGTTGCCAGGAAGCATGAAGTGCCGCGAGCTGACAGGCTCCTATTACTCACCCCGTGCCTCCACACTGCACAGGAGCATCGCAGCTAATAACCCCCAGTGCTCCGTCACTGCTGCAGCAGCACCGTGGCAGCTCAGGACCCCACCTGACACCACCTGACACCACAGACTGATTATGACACCAAGGATAAAGATACCCAGACTGGAAGATGCACAAAATGGACTAGGAACACATGGCCACATTTGTAGATTTTTTTTGTGTCTGTGTAAACAATTTGCAGGTATTTGTGATTGTTTTGTTTTTTCTTTGTCTAGTCCATTTATTTCCATTTGTTGTTACTTTCTGTCTCTTTGTTGCCAGTGCCTGCCTCTTTGCAGTCAGTTTCTGTCTCTTTGTAGTCAGGTTGAGTGTCTTTGTAGTCTCTTTCTGTCTATTTGCAGTCAGTTTGTGTCTCTTTGCAGTCCGTTTCTTTCTCTTTGTAGTCAGTTTGTGTCTTTGTAGTCTCTTTCTGTCTCTTTGCAGTCAGTTTGTGTCTCTTTGCAGTCAGTTTGTGTCTCTTTGTAGTCAGTTTGTGTGTCTTTGCAGTCTCTTTCTGTCTCTTTGCAGTCAGTTTGTGTCTCTTTGCAGTCAGTTTGTGTCTCTTTGTAGTCAGTTTGTGTGTCTTTGCAGTCAGTTTGTGTGTCTTTGTAGTCTCTTTCTGTTTCTTTGCAGTCAGTTTGTGTGTCTTTGTAGTCTCTTTCTGTTTCTTTGCAGTCAGTTTGTGTGCCTTTGTAGTCTCTTTCTGTCTCTTTGCAGTCAGTTTGTGTCTCTTTGTAGTCTCTTTCTGCCTCTTTGTAGTCAGTTTGTATCTTTGTAGTGTCTTTCTGTCTCTTTGTAGTCAGTTTGTATCTTTGTAGTGTCTTTCTGTCTCTTTGTAGTCAGTTTGTATCTTTGTAGTCTCTTTCTGTCTCTTTGTAGTCAGTTTGTATCTTTGTAGTTAGTTTCTGTTTCTTTGTGGTGAATTTCTCTTTCTTTGCCACCAGTGTCTGTCTTTGTAGTCAGTTTGTGTGTCTTTGTCATTGGTTTGTGTCAGCAGTCATT
>OOFC01014986.1:12477-23732 GCA_900323345.1 Pseudochromis fuscus
TTTTTTGGAAAAAAAAAAAAAAAAAAAAAAAAAAAAGTGTGACAATGTTCACCAGTGATCATCTTTTTGTATTGTGTAACAACAAATACATGATAAAAAAATGAATTAAATTGATCAATAACAGGTTATTTCATCATGCAAAATAAATTTTAGATTTAAAATTCAATTAAGCTGCTTTATTTTTTGGGCTTTGGTGGGGCGGGTCATTTTTGACCCACAGGACAAGGGGAGTAAACAGAAAGTTAAGATCGCACAAGGGTTAACTTTAACTGTCATGAAAACCAGGGACCTAAATGCAGACACCAGGCAACAGCAGATGAGTTAAAGTGGGTTTAATCTGGGCAGAGATATCCAAATTGAGGGGTAAAAGGCAAAATCCAAAAAGGCAAGAAGGGTTTCCAACAAACAAAGCAATAACAAAATAAACATGAACCTGAATAAGAGCAACAACAAAGGGCTGGGACGTGAGGACAAGCTACTGAAACAGGACAAAGAGACACATGAGGTTAAATACACAAGGTAACGAGGCTCAATGAGACACAGGTGGAGAGGACGATCAGGGAGCAGGTGAGACCAGACAGATCATGACAGGTGTGACAGGACTGGGACAGGAAGGAATGCTTGGAAATACAAAATAAAACAGGAAATGACATGAAAGTAAACTTAAAATACACAGAACCATGACTGAACACAGACAGGACACGGTACATGGAAAGAGACAGATGCAGTGACAAGACAACACCAAAGCAAAACCAGATCGACAGAAAATGAAACTAAACACAAGAAACCATGAAAATAATGAAAACAAAGTAGCAATACATGGAGTCGTGACACTAACTAATGACATCAGAATGACTTGTGGGCGTATTTTATCATGAAAATGAGGATTTTTGTCAATTGGAGCCAGAATTTTTTGGAGCCAGCATCTAGTGGCCATTGGAGGTATTGTACATTTTGACGTTCTGGTGTTAGATGTCGCCCCTCGTTCACACAAATTGTCAAAAATCCAACTACAGAGATGAAATATAACGTGATTTTCCTGCTAAACCAATAGATATGAGCCGTGCGTGTGTGCAGCTTATATAGCAGAATATCCAGTAACACAATTTGGAGCTCAGGGCTACCAACATGAAAAGCTGCTTTGTGCAGATGTGATTACAGGTTTGATATTACTAAATCTTAATATTTGTTTTGCTGCAGTGGGACATGAGACTGAGCACTGGTCTGTGTACAGGAGATATCTGGAGTTCTACGTCCTTGAATCAAAGCTCACTGAGTTTCATGGTAAGTGTTGTTGGTGTTTCCACAACAAAGCTGCTGTCCATTGTTTCATTGTTTCATTCATTTTCCACAGAAATGATCTCAGGGCCCCTATTGCGTCATTTACTGAAAAGAAAGTGAATTTTTTTTTAATGCATTTTTTTCACCACTCCTCTGTGTAACATCTTACACCCCCTCTAGGCTCATTTCCCGATGCACAGCTGCCGTCCAAGAGAATAATCGGCCCCAAAAATTACGAGTTTCTCACATCAAAGCGGGAGGAGTTCCAGGAATACCTTCAGGTGGGTGTCTGATGATGAGACGCATAATTATATTAGTCACATATAAATAATATAGATTCATGGTCTGGAGAAGAGCCAGGAGTTTCAACAAGTACCTTTGGGTTGTGTAATGTTGCTGATCAGAGATGAAGATTAGAGGTGTCCCTCAGAAAAGAGGTTTTAATCTCAAGGGACTTCCTGGTTGAATAAAGGTGAAATAGATAAATAAAAATAAACACACAGCCAGGACAACAGAGTGAGGTCATGTGATTGAGAAGTACATTCAAGCTCACTTTGGGGCACGTCTCTGTTGAAATATGAATGAAGTCTTTCATCTTTTGTATTCATAAGTCGAGGAGGATTGAGATAACCCAGCTGGTAATGTATTCCACAGTGATGCCCTAATCCTTGTGATGAGAGTGACAGTTTGCCATTACTCCCTGTGACACTCAAGGTTAAGTGCAAATTCGAAAACTTCTTTAAACTTTTCCCTTCAGGTCAAGGGCCCACACACACACACACACACCTACACACCTGCACACACAAGCACAATGTATCTGTGTTTGCGACAAGAACACTTCACGCCCAATTTCAGAAAAAAACACTTTAAAAGTGATGGTGGAGGACTGCAGGTGCTGTGGACAGGATAAATCTCTGTTCTGAACGGAGAAGATGATGATGATGATGATGATGATGATGATGATGATGATCTCTCTGTCTGTGCAGCCTTTGGTTTCCATGAGAGCAGCTGCAGCTTTTCAAGAGAAAAAGACAGAATGATAAAGTCTTTCTACCATTGCACTGAGGTAGCTTAACAAGATTTGTTCAACATTTATGCAGGAAAGTGACCAAATCCCTAGAGGAAAACCTTTGTCACAGATTCAAAGAGCTTACAGCTGCTGACTCACTGCTGGGAAGACCACCACCACACAATCAGAAATACAACAAGAAGTAACAGTGTTTCCTGTAATGGACAGTCTTTTGAAGTAGTTTCTTTTTGTTGCATACTGAAGTCATTAGACAGAAATGGTTGCTTTAAGGTCTTGGAAAGTTGTGTAATGGGAAAAGCATCTGGAATTGATTTTAAATTCCTCGATCCAAGATGTTTGACTGCAAAAATACACAACTTTAAATCTACGTTTGTCGGCTCTCTTTGCAGAAACTTCTGCAGCACCCGGAGCTGAGCAACAGCCAGCTCCTGGCCGACTTCTTGTCCCCTCATAGTATGGAGTCTCAGTTCCTGGACAAGATGTTGCCGGACGTCAACCTCGGTACAGTATGAGACCGATTGTGTCGTAGCAAATGTGACAACGACAAGTGAGATTAATTATGTTTGAACAGCAGAACACGCCGTGAGACTGTTTGATCAGGCCGACCTTGGCTGGCAGTGGAAAGCTACATCACTGATACAAAGTATTTGTTTCACAGGGAAAATCATCAAGTCAGTTCCCAGCAAACTGATAAAAGAGGTGAGAACTACATCCTACATCATGCTGTGTTTATGTGTGAGGCCCATAGACTGTATATAGAAATGGACGAAGCAAAAATGAGCCCAGTGCAGGAGGGAAACAACTCCCTAGGTGCTGGCTCCAAAAAAAGTCATGTAATAGTCTTCACGAACTTTTACAAGAGGTATAATGTTGCCATGGATACATGATAATATGATAACATGAGCTCTGTTTTATATTAATTCACTTTTTGGACATACAATGTGTGCAAAAAATGGATGTAACCACTGGGTATCATCAGTGAAGCCAATGAGGAAGTGCAATACCATCAATGGCCACTAGAGGCCTGCTCCCAAAAACTCCAATTAACCTCAATTCAAAAGTTGTCATTGATATTTTTATCACAAGTCATATATCATTAGATAAAGTCAACTCCTCTCATCAGTGATCTGGTGTCCACCTGAAAAAAAAATCAAAACTAGATATTAGGCTTCAAAAAGAGGAAGATTTAGGGGCATGGATCTTCAATGAGACCAGACCTCACTCCTCCCTTAATACCCAAATATGGTCACTTCTGGTCCACAAACCAGTGGATACCATCATGTTAACTTCGTCCATTCTATAAAGAGTTTATGGTGTGTTCTGTATCCCTGCAGGAATATTTTTGTACCTACTCCCTCTTCACGATACAAATGTCTCTACATGTCACTAGTGTTTATCTCTAACAGGTCTGCTTCTCATTTTATTTGACGAATATATCTGTAAGAGAAATATTCCTGCCTTTGTAACCTAAACAGACTCGCTTCTGGTCTTTTTCTCCCAGAAAGGACAGCATCTGGAGCCTTTCATCCAGTCCTTCTTCAACTCCTGCGAATCTCCCAAACCTAAACCCAGCCGCCCTGAGCTCACTATCCTGAGCCCCACGTCAGAAAATGACAAAAAGGTTGGTAATCTAAATTTCTGAAGTCTGTCGTTCTCCCTCTTTGTGCCTGAGGAATGTGATCTTTTGAGTCCACCCTGACACTTATTTTAATGGGTGCCACAAACCCTCAGTCCAACAAAAACATTGTGTTTTCCAAGACACTGCAGGAACTCTGCTTTATTTGGTTTCCATGTGTGGTGAAGTTCGGGGATTTCACTGGGTCCATTTGTCTTCAGTTATGTGGAGGTTTTACTGCAGTTCAAGCAAAGAGTCTAAAGGCAGACATGCTAAGTAATTTATATGATCTACTGACGTTGGAGGACTAACAATATTTCAATGCACACTCTTTTTGCAACAAATTGGATCAACAAATTTCTGACTCGTGTTTAGCTGTAGTTCACTAAATTGTAATCAGATCGGACAAATGCAGCCTGGAGCATTTCATGTAAGGACTACCAGAGGCTGCACTGATGGGATTATAAAAGATTTTTATAAGCGTCATTTTTTCAGCCTATTTCTGGCAATTTCTTAAAAAAAAATAAAGTGACAAATACATTTCACCTCTTATAGTCATGCAGTTAAAAAAGGATTATGTCAGACACTCGTACCTGGATCTGCTCTTTAAAGTGAACAGCAGAGTGAGTGGGGGTTTTAAAGGGCCCCGGTCTTAAAACCTGACGTGAGTCCCTCTCCCTCCAGCTCTTCAATGACCTCTTCAAAAACAATGCCAACCGATCAGAGATGACAGAGAAGAGACACAATCAGAACTACTTCATGGAAATGATCACTGTTGAAGGGGTGTATGACTACTTAATGTATGTGGGTAAGTGGAGGTTTTTTAGTATTTTGCAATCTGCCCGTCACTCTGCCCAACACTTTTATTATTTCATATTTGCATGAGTGTTGTAGAGACAAAGGAGTGAGAGAGTTTTTTGTGTAAAATCAGACACAACACAATGAAATGGTTTTATAGTTTTAAAGGCTTGTTGGTTTGTTTCTAAGAAAACCAAAAACTAACAGACGTGGATGGGTAACTCAGGTAAAAAGAAAATATTAGTGAGCACAGAAAATATATAAGTGTGTAGTAATTAAGGTCCAATAAAATTTGTACTTGGAACATATATAACTTATTATCATATGAAATGAATGAGCAGAATGTATGGAAGAGTATTAGGGCCACCTAGAGAAATAAAAATTAGAGAAGGTAGTTTTGTTTTTTCATCACCCACTTCGAGAAAGAAGTTGAAATGTCGAGAATAAAGTTGAAATATAATGTTGAGAATGAAGTCGAAATTCAATGTTGAGAAAAAAGTCAAAATATAATGTCGAGAAAAAAGTCGAAATGTCGACAATAAAGTCGAAATACAATGTCGAGAATAAAGTCAAAATGTCGAGAATAAAGTCGAAATACAAAATCAAGAATAATGTCAAAATTGTCGCGTTCAACATTTTGACTTTTTTCTCGACATTTCAACAGTGTGTGCATGATGTGCATGATGAAAAAAAATCTACCTTCTGTAAGAATGAGACTGATTTTACAAAAAAAACCCATAACAACCAAAATTCGCTAATGCACTAAAAATAAAGTTGCAAAACCTTTGTAGGCACCACAAACATAGCTTCATGTAATATATTAGCTGCAGGTAAAACTAACACCATAAACTTCTCCCTACAACCTGTGTCTTATGATTATGATGATTATGATTGTAATTGTGCAAGTAAACAAAGTAAACAAGTAAATTTCAACATATACTGTATTTAGAAATGGACGACCGTATGTCGAGCCAACACAGATGTGCAAAAAATAATAATAAAGTGCAATACCATCAACACCCACTAGAAAACTCCAGTTGACTTCAATTCAAAAACTTTCATTTTCATTTTCAATCATGAAGTTGTCAAACTGGAGCCAAACTGTACAGTGATCTCAGCTTCAAAGGTCAGACCCGCCTCTTTACGCCGCCCTTCATATCCAAATATGGTCACTTCTGGCTCCAAAAAAACCAACATGACGACGTTCAAATGTCAAACTCCTGGATTCAAATTCGACTCCACAAACCAGCAGGTGATGTCATATCATCCTATTCACAGTGGATGTCCATGAACCACCACCATGACGAGTACACACCTGGACCCCTGACATCATTTATTCAGATGCTCTCTCTCTCTTCTTCTTCATGGTTGTCAGGCCGAGTCATCTTCCACATCCCTGATTGGCTGCATCACCTGCTGATGGGCGGGAGGATCCTGTTCAAGAACACACTGGAGGCCTACACGGACCACTACCTCCAGTACAAACTGAACCAGGTGGTCCAGGAGCACCGGCTGGTGTCGCTCATCACCCTCCTCAGAGGTAGTTTAAGAGGATAGAGCGAAAATGTTGAACTGTTCCTTTAAACAATTCAACCAAGTGACATTAAGTTGTGGTTGTTTGTGCGTCCAGACACAGTTTTCTGTGAGAGCAGCCCGCCTCGCTCGGCACAAGACAAGCAGAGGAGAGCGAAGAAGACGTTTGAGGAGATGATGCGTTATATCCCAGGTGCTGAGTCGACGCTTCACGGTACAAAATGAATGTGTTCATGTGTTGGCTTGAAGTTTATGAGACGTTTATCTTCAGACTTTTTAGGGAAATGTATCGGAGAAGAGGCCAAATACGAAGGAGTGCGTCTTCTCTTTGATGGACTGCAACAGCCGGTGCTCAACAAACAGGTACACACACACACACACACACACACACACACTGAATAGCTTCCTCATTTTTGTGGTGTGGTTGCACCTCACTGATGGGAAATGTATCCAGATGACAAAAAAACATTGACCTGAGGGAAGTCAAAGCTGATTTACTGTTGCATGATATACTAATTGTGCTCACATGTAGATTCAGGAATGTAGCAAAACAAGACGATTTCTCCTGTAAATCTGCTTTTTGATATTGTTTTATTTGTCTAGTTTTATATTTTATTTATAGATTACTGGTCTGGCTGCTTTTCATCTTCTCCCTGTTTTTTATTTCCCATCCTCAGCTGACGTACGTGCTGCTCGACATCGCCATTCAAGAACTTTTTCCTGAGCTGAACAAGGTAAACACCTGCTCTTGGTTTCTGAATAATAATGGTTTCATTGTCCATCCAGACGCACATTACCTCAGTGGCCTTCTTCTTTGGAGTCTGAATATATTTGGACAAAAAAATAAAATTATTATCTTTTTTGGGAGTCTACTGCCAGTCATTATTATGCTCTCTGATGATATCTGACAAATGAGACACTGCTGTAAGTTAATGTAGAGACTTCACCTGAGGGTAAAGACTGAAACTAATGTGAGAGGAAACCAATGATGAAAAGGTGTCAAAATATATTGTTAACGTCCAACTGAAACTTCCATGTTTCAGTCAGAAACAGGATATGTAGGCGGGACAACAGCAAGTTGATTGACAGGTGGATGGAAAGATACTATTGGTTATACCGTATTTTCCAGACTATAAGTCGCTACTTTTTCCGACGCTTTGAACACCGGTGTGGCTCAGTATCAGCGGCACGAAGCTCGTTAGCTTTTTACAAGCTAGCAAGCTCCTCGCCGCCGATACATTTAGCGTCGTCACATCAGACCCGGTCAGAGTGGACCACATGAAACTGTTGGAATAAATTCAATAGCGGCTTATAAACAGGTGTGCTCAATAGTCCGGATAATACGGTAATTACTTTGGGCAAGAGGATGAATTTTCACGTCACTTTTTTTTAAGCAGGAAGTGGATGTGATGGTGTGTGATCAAAACAAACATCATTTTTGTAACTTTTTTGGATAATGTTGTGAAGTAAGTGAACGATTTGACCATTGATGTGATTATGATTAAAAAGAAATGTTTCCACATCAGATGGATTTTAATAAAAGTATGACAAAGTGGTATCTAAAGAAGAAATTATGTTGAAGATCAGCTGTTGAATTTTTATTTTACTACAATAAATTCAAGATTTTTGTCTTTTTTGAGGCAAATCTTCACCATCAAGTGAAAATAAGGAGGAAACTACGAGCTCAGTTTACAGACCAACAACAGAGTCTGTGGTTTTTGAGAGTGAAACCACGACCCAGTTGATTTATGACTCAATAAAAGTCGGCTGAGAAAATGTGTGTTCAAAATATATTGTGCTGCTATTTAAATGTATTTTGTGCTGTTGAAATGTTCTACTTTTATCAGTAATATAGTTTTCCACAGTTCACTTTACTGTAATTAACATTATATTCTATTATCTTCAAACTGGATGTGAATACTTTAATAATTTCTTCATTATTCTGCAAATTATCCTTCAATAATATCCTCTATTATTATTATTATCCTTAAATAAACCACCTCATTGACCTTTCTTCTGCTCTGTGTTTGTGTTTCCTCAGCAGGTACAGAAGGAGACGTCTGTGATGGCTCCGTGGATGTGAAGTGAACTCAGCCCACACTAATCCACAGACTCTTCCTCCCCAGCACTGTGCACAGTAACTAACCAGGAAACCATCATCTCAACAAGAGGAGACAGAAGTGGTTTCTCTGGGTGTATGTGTCGTTCATTTGTACAAATAAATTATATAAATCACTGATAAATCAGCGCTGACACTGTGTTGCTTGTGTAATTATTACATCATCGTAAAAAGTCAACATCTGTCCAACAGCTGCTGTTTGAAGCTGTGATACAACATTAAGTATTTATCACAGTGATGCTGCTGAACACACTGTTGTATCTTTTAAACTTACAGAAAACTATAATCAACCTTATAATCTGAGAAAATATTCACAAATCAGAAACACATGTAGAGATTCACACATCTGCTCATGCACACTTGGAAATAATACTGCTATACTCAGCAAATATTTGGTGGATACTCTCAATTGTTTTGACTTTACAAAATACATGCAAAGGATACAGAGGATAAT
This sequence comes from Pseudochromis fuscus, assembly GCA_900323345.1. Lineage (NCBI taxonomy): Eukaryota > Metazoa > Chordata > Actinopteri > Pseudochromidae > Pseudochromis > Pseudochromis fuscus. The sequence continues at coordinate 21,308 of OOFC01014986.1, forward strand.
AATTATGTTATCCCTTTATCCAGTATTACAGTACTACAAAAACTACAAAACTACCCCAAAAAACTGCAAAATGGTATCTTCCCACCTCTCCATAACCACATATATTTTTTTATATTTACACTTTTTGGAAGTAATTCTACCCTAAAACAGCAAGCAGCCATATATGGTAACATCACTGACAACATAATATATACATAACACATTTTTAAAAATCCAAAAAGTTACCAAAGAAACACACTCGGGGGTTGAAATTTTGAATTTCCACATTTTTCAATGAGTGCAGTTTAAGAGGTCAAAAAATACTTATATGCCAATAAGAATATTTATAATAATGGAGGATATAACCATGAGCTGAAGGCCTATTGACTCAATGCTAAATAAAAAAATCAAAATTCACCTCACTTCAGTCTGTAAATAAACACCTGAGAGCATTTACTTTGTATTTTCAATTTATTATAAGAACCTTACAAAACAGCTTCATAAAGCAGAAACACTTATCACCTCAGTGTGGAGGACTAAGCCAAATATGCACAGCAACTTATTTACATCACATCATATTTAACTGCAGTGATACATTTGTGACATGATTCTTTAAAAGATGAATTTTGAGGAGCTTTGTTTGCTTTGATCTTTCTCTGAATAGGTGCCTATCAATGAACTGGACACTTTAAGATAAAAGAATAATTAAAGACAGATTCAGGTGGATTAATATTCAAACCTCTGGCTTGTTTCCATTTATTGTTCCTCCGATTTTATAGCTGCCACAAAACCTTCCCTTTGTTACTTAGATGCACTTTTAAGTCAGTTTCATTTGTTAATATCCAACACATCTCTACTTGCACATTTGTGTGTAAGATTTCAGTAAACAATACTGTCCACGCTCCCTTTTTAAGGGACTTGTTGGCTCCTTTGTGAGTTAAAACACATTGTTGTCTGGATACTGGATCTACCCTGAGGCTGTTGTCTCCTACTTCCTTCTGAAGGCGGCGAGATGGAAAGGCAGTTAACAAAGTCCTGAAGGAGTTCACCAAACCCTTCTGTTTATCACAGCTTCCCAGGGAGGACGAAGCCAATCAGAGGACCAGGGACAGACACATGCTCAGCAGCAGCAAGCCAAGGCTGTGGGCTGTGAGGACGGCCGAGCTCCTGAATGTGATGCGGCCCTCCACTGCAGGGTACACGCGCTTCATGTCCGAGATGTATTTGGACAAAACAGAAATGTCCATATCACCTGCAAAAGACGAGGGGAAGAGATTGTAATAAATATAACACATCTGCAGTGTCCTCGGGTTCAAGGGTCAGACACACCTCCTCGCTCCTCCCTTCATATCCATATATGGTCACTTCTGGCTCCGAACCACCAACAGGTGATGTCACACTAACATTTCTACACACACTCTCTCCTCTTGTGTTTTGTGAGTTGTGTGTCTCCTTTAGTTTTACTTCCTATTTGTTTTGTCCTCTCATTTTGGTTATCATCCCGCCCCATCTACTTCCACCTGTCTTCCCCTCGTCCTGTATCAGTTCATCTTGTTGCCATAGTGCCGCCATCCAGTTTTTCCTCCTTCTTGTCTTTGAGGCGTTTCAGTGTTTTTGAGTTTCTCCGAAATCCTCGATTCTGTCTGGATTTTCTCTAAATTTGGATTTTAGTTCTTTGTGGACCTTGGACCAACTCTGCAGCATGTTTAGTTATCTTTATTAAAATAGCCTTTTTGTTTCATTTTCTTAAGTCCGATTACATTTGAGCAGTGGTGGACAGTAACGGAGTACATTTACTTGAATACTGTACTTTCAGTATTTGTACTTTACTTGAGTATTTGGGGTTTTTTGGAAACTTTTACTTTCACTCTGCTACATTTCAAAGGTAAATATTGTACTTTGGACTCCACTACATTCCCAGGAAGTGTGTGGTTACTTACTTTATATACAGTCTATGCTGCAAAGTGTTTCAGGCAGTTTGTCCAGGTAGAGTTACCGTCGCGCATGTGCAAATCGGCAGGAAGTGACCGGCAGTGAACCAAACAATAAAGAGGAAAGACAGGAAACAGCACAGTTTTGTCGTTTACGGGTTTTTTTTAAACGTTATATAGCATGTTAGCCTCTTGATGGGAAATTTGAAAACAATAAAGCAAAAGACCGAACAGTAAACCAACAAAGTATTATGCACACTCTGCAGGAAGGAGTTTTCATTTCATCGAAGACCTTTCAGATTAAAATACCACATTAACAGGAAGAAGATGTTAGTCGGGGATTGACGCGGGCACTGAGAACAATACAGAAATGTACTGATATTAGAAAATGTACTTTTACTTTGTACTTTTGAATATTTAAGTATTTTTAAATGCGTGTACTTTTGAATACTTAAGTATTTTTAAAGGTAAGTACTTTAGGACTTTAACTTGAGTAACATTTTGACCAATAACTT
>OOFC01014989.1:0-11564 GCA_900323345.1 Pseudochromis fuscus
CAACGGGACTCCAGGGAGCCAGGTGTTACTTCCTCCATGCTCTCTTTTCCAGCAGGATGGAGGCTGACCGGCGGGATGGAAGACATTAGCGTCCAGCTCCAGCCTGAACTCACTCGCCCAGCTGCTAAACATGAAAGCGTGGCAAGACTCAGGAAACCAGAAGTCGTATCAAAAGCATAGCAGCACATTTCATAGACTTAGTGAGTTTGAACTGCCAGAAAGGGCAACAAAATGTTATTGTGGCTAAAGTTGTCACTTTTCCATTTTCGTCACCTTTGTGTTTAAATTGTGTGCGGGTACATTTTGTTGTTTCATACATTGTTTTATTGGCTCCCTTGTACCAGCTGCTGTTCTCACATGTTACCTCTGCTGTTGGTAATAATAGAAATTCACATAGCGTGTTGTCTGCCTCTGGGAAATGTCTCTCACACTGGCTACGAGGCCTGTCACCACACACACACACACCCAAGCACTTTGGCGATTGACTGTACCATAGCTGTATTTTGTGCGATCTTCTGGCTCTGACACAAACGTCGGATGTCAGTGTGGGTGCCGTCGCCACTGTTTCAACCACCCACACAGCTGTGGACAGCTGTTAGGACACGGTGGCCCTCTGTCTCTAACTACAGGCCACGCACCGACTTTTTCCATAACTCCCAAGTGTTGTATTAAGGCTTTATAGCCCTATATTCACTTATATGTGAGCGTAGGTTTAACATGCCAAAACAATCTGCCCTCTTTGTACTCTGTCAGCAGCTCAGACTCGACTTTTTTTTTTTTCCCCGAGCCTGCTTTCATTCACCGAGCATGTCTCCCGACTTTCTTGTGATCACCTGTGATATTGTAATGGCGCGCGGAGCCTTTGATGGCCTGAACCAACAGCTGAAATGATTATTATATACCATGCCTGGTCATGAAGAGACAGCAAGAAAGTTCACATTTTGTTCTAAAAAGCTTTGCTTTGATTTTTCCATTTCAAAGTCTGGTATCATACAAATATGCCGGGCAGAGATTATGCCACCCCTCCCTTTCCTCCCCCATTTTATACATGCTGCTCTCATCACTGAGAATGGAGTGTATCCATAATAACTTGCACATGTCCCACTTTTGTCTTTGCGGTTTTCATTCGGCTATAAATTGAAGGTAGACACTTTTTGCTGCGCCTCTTTGGGTGATGTGTACGACAGGTTTAAATGGATGTAATTTCACTTTGAAGCAATTGTGTGACTCATTAAATGGTGCCAGTTTGCGTGTACATTGCTGGTGGTTGTTGGAGCAACACGAGGGCCCTCGGAGCCACTGTGCTCCAGGTCCTCGGCTCAAAAGAAAAAATAAAATAAAAAAAAAAGAAGACATCTGGCACCCATTCGGGTGAGCAGGCGAGTGCCAACATGAACACATTAGGCGACGGACCAAATGCTCTCAACCCCAGTCTAACACGGAGCGCATGACAACCAAAATCGAAACCTTTCGGCGGGCTTCAGCATTTGCACTTCATTCTGTGTTGTGTTGCTCTAAAGATTTCCCTTCCCTGACGCCAGCGCTCTCTGTAGTGAAACTGATCTTTATTGAATTATGAAGGAAGCATTGCACAACCGTGTAGCCCGGCCACTCTCAAATCCGCTGTGGTCGGCATAAAGAGAATGGTTAATTTTTACATTAGCGAGACTAGAGCTGATTCGGTGAGTGACATGTTGTCACTGCTCCCCGGGTGACCTCCAAACCTTCTGGTTCCTATCGGTACATCCCACCCCGCCCGTTCACAGCTCAGACGACAACCCGCATTTTCTGGAAACGCGAGCAACATATCATTTGACAAGTGATAGAAATGCCGCCTGCAGATATTCCCAGCAGCGCCGCTCTCGCTTGTTTGCTCTAAATTCCTCGTACCTCGAAAAAGTTTTTGTTCGGTCCCAACATCTGCATGACTGTTTGCTGGAAAACGATGCCATGAGTGTACCGGGTTCAGACTTTCTTAGGGTGGCGTGCATCCAGTCCTCGCAGAGAGCTGCTTGCGGTTTGAGAAATTTCAATATATGTGAACATTGTTTATATAAAAATACTACAATCTCCCGTAAAAGCCGACTCCAAATATTTCTGCTTATTGGTCTTTTCCATTTCATACGATGTAAAGCACACTGTTAAACTACTGCTAGATTTACATGACTTCAAATTTACTGAGCGAGTGACATTTAATGATTTTTTCTCCAACTTTGGTTTAAGACTGTTTAATTAAGACGCCACAGAAACATGCCTCGCGTTCATTTTCCATCTCCGAGTTTTACAAGCTGCAATAATTTTGTAAATCCTTTCTGTCAGCCAGGTTTGTGGTGTTTCAATTGATATGTGCTCTGGAGTCCCTGCGCCCCACTGATTTATAGAGCATCATTTGAATCAGTGGGGCTGGTACCAGTAACGGCCTGAGAAAGTGACCATGCTGCTTTTTGGTTATTCAAAGTAAAAAAAACGTTGAAGAAATGCCCTTTAAAGTCTCGAAGTGATAAGTTGTAAATATCCACTGTTAACCGGGATCTATTACAAGCGAGGCCCCTGAAGGGTTAAAAATAAAAGCATGGCACTCATTTCACGTCAGTCTTCTCCTGTTTCTGAAGACGGTGTCACATTTGAATCCAAGTGAAGTTAATTACAACACATTGTCTTGATATTTTCTTCGTAATCAATCCTTTTCCGGAGCAGTCCATCCATGCATCCTGCTGTCAGGGCCCGTGGGCGAGCAGATCAAGGTCAGGCATCGTTTCAGTCAAATACTAGATATCTCATTTCAGGATGAAACTGCAACATCTTGAACGCGACTCTTTACGGAAAAACCTCCAAAGCGGTGGTCCACATCTGACCTTAGGGATATGCTAACGCTGTGGCTTCGCCGAGATTTAACAGTTGTCATGAAAACATTAAATTGAGACCGCTGCATCTGGCAGTCAGACAATAACGCCGGTACATCACAGCGCAGCTTTTTAGTGCCAAAGGAGCTGTGACTCATTTCTGATAAACATCTGCATCATAAAATAAAAGCGTGGCCTTGCTTGCGTCTTGGTAATGGTACAGTGAATATCAGTTATGCGAGGAGGCGTTTTCTTCTTCTTCTTTTTTTTTTTTTACAGAATTATAGTTATTCAAAGCATACAGCTGCATCTGATACAAAATATTGGGCACAGATTGACTCAGCTCTGTCATGGTTTCCACGTTTACCGTTGGACGGTTTGTAAATTATCAGTATTTCTCTGTGACCATAAACACCACTGCCATTGGCTTAATTGGCAGTGAACACGTTTGGATTTTATGACACGCTTCGTTTCTTCCAACCATTTGAGCATCATCCCTAAAATATAAAACAAAGCCCGTTGTTGATCATGATCAGCATCTGTCATCAATGAGCACATCGATTGGGGAGGATTGTGTTCATCTGCAGCCACAACAATTGTTTCCTTTCTAATAGAAATGCTGCAATGGGAAGTATTCTGTTGCTGAGAGTATATTCAATTCACTAAGACGATAATGAATCTCCTTGATTAAGCATAACCGTATGCATTATATACGCTTGATAATATTCTTTGGTGTTAGTTTCATTAAGGCGATAGCAAAGTACAAATAAATCCCCATTTCACTCCATGTAAAAGGACAAAGATGGATTTCCCAGTGGAAATTAATGTGGCTTAGAGCATTAAAGGGACCTCTGGTGATTTTTTTCCAAATCAATCCTGGCAACAAAAAAGTTAACTTAGCTTGAGTGCATCTGCAGAAGTCAATAGGATTGCTTCAGCGCTGGATGAGGACTGAGCTGCAGAAGACATGAACTTAATTTCAACTTGTCCCTCCACAAGCCAATGTCTGTTGCATTAAGCTGTAGTACACAGTTTTAAAAAAAACAAACTGCGAGCCAAGTGTTAATCAATAGCTTTCTCTCCCGTGTTTAATCAGTCGGCGATATTTTTAATTTGTTTGTTTGTTTGTTGCTCAGATACACGGGTGTATCTGGGATATTTATTTGCCCCAGAGGTTTCTCTCGCTTTGGTTTGAGTCAGCTTTTTGCATCGTTAGCAGCCCCTGAGGAATTCTCTAATGACAGTCCCAATTTGGAGCTTTAATTCAGCGCTGAACAGAAAACACTCTTCCCTTCAGCTGGCTGGTATGAAAAGCTGCCTCCATCACAGGCCAAAGCCATTGTTTTACAAGTGGAAACCCCAACGACAATTAGGCCTGGCTGGTTACGGTTTGGCCGATTGCGATCGCAGAAGCTTTCTCCTCATGCGCTGCTGAGTGCGGCTTTCCACAGTTAGGGCGAAACAAACAAACACCAACAAACAGACAAAGACGTTGAAGGAACCAGAGGGGATCACTTCGACACAATGACACGATTGAGCGTTTCCAGAGCTGTCACTCCGGTGAAGTCTAGAGACTCCATAATGCACATAAATGGAGGATTAGTGGTCAACCTTGGAAACACATGTGCTGAAAGTAAAGGAAGTGGAGCAGAGAGGGAAGTTTGGCACGTGCAGCAGCTGTGTGGTTGTAGGCACTGCGGGGCTCTTTGATCCTCTGTACTCAGGTGTGACAGGGCTCTGGCAGACAGTAAGCCGGCTACAGGCTGAGGCGCAGGCTGGACGGGCCCATATGGTCTCAGTGAGAGCGTGAGAAAGGGCACCTGCCGTGGAGCAGAGACCGGCTCAAAAAAGTGCTGAAACATTTCCCAAAAACTTCTGAGGCTGCATTAAGGCACAGACCCCGGTCAGCTCCAGATCTGAAAATCATTTTTCGAGTTCAGTCGAAGCGTCTGGGCTCTCCAGATGGATGGCATTGATTAAACCTCGACAGCACAAAGACGGTTTTAAAGCAAATTTAGGATATTACAGGAGATTGACGACTCGACTGACACTATCTAAATTATCCTGATGTAGCGAGCTCCGCCCGTGTCTTGTCTGAGTTGATTGCACTCACAATAATCCTTTAGCACAGTCTGCTGGTACTGCTGTGTACATCTTTTATAAACTGGTACCACTATAAAGGGTGATTACCCCAGCATTAATGGCCCCAGGGCTGATTGCATCTCATATAGCAACTGTCATTGTGTTGACCCTTTCATCAGCAGTGATCAGCTAAGCTCCAAAGGAGCCTAATAGGCTGGGGTATAAAAAACATGGTGCCATCATCAACTCAGCAAATTCACAGTTCATCTGGTAACCCGTCTTAAGGTCTTTCAATAAATCAGTCCAAGCAAGGATTTATGAAAATGACTGAGTGAACCCAGAGGTCACAGGCGGTTTAATTTGATACTTGGCAGTAAATCCTCTAATTGTTTTTCAATGCGCCTTTACAGTTGTACAATAATACCACAAGAATACTAGCTTGCATATCTGGGTACATAAAAGGAAACAAAATATCATTTTTATGTGCTGTCTGCTGGACACACCTATGTTTAATAAAATTTTGCATTTGATTTGACCCAATAAACCTTGTCTGCAAAATAGGAAATTAGCCTGTTACCCCGATGCTTAATGAATTGCATGTTTTTTAGGAATCCCAGTGAACCGTGACTGCCATTTTGTCATTATTTGGCGAGCTGTGTTTCAGTCCTGGGCTCTATTATTTCTTATGGGCTAATTAAGACATTAGCCATTATAGAAATTCCTGCACAACTCTTTGTGGAGTCGAAACGTCGTCTTTCGACTTGTTCCAACTCCCCCAGTGCCTGGGCAGAGCTCAGGCCTGAGGTTTTTCCTCCCTCTCTGCAGCTGTGATTTCTGGAGCAGACACAGGAGTTAGCGGCCGCTGTGACCTTTCTGACCCCGTCAGCGTCCACCCGACACGACAACCTGAGGATTCAGACGGATAAAACGCTGAGTTCTTGCCGTGTATCCAAAGCGGCAGGGCCCTCTTCCTCTGTTTCTAGTCCTCACTGCTCCCTGACTGGAGTTTGTTAACTCTGTCATTTGCAGGGAGACTTTACAAAGGTCACTGTCTGTGTATTTTTCATTAACAACCCAGCGCCGCTCACTCCTCAGCTGGATAATGAGAACCATCGCCTCGGCAGATCTGGAGAAACATTTTTGGTGTCAGCAAATGTCGCAGCTTGATGGCATATAAATGTAATTTATCAGCGTGTTTATGTTGCCGGTTTAGTAGGACATTTTTATGCCCCACTAGAGCAGGGATGCTGTGTCAGTGCATAATGACAATGTCGCTTGCAATAACAGACAGATTTGGTATTTGTGGCGTCATCTCATAAAGAAGCTCTGCACAGTTTGTGAACTGTGACAACTTTATGATTGTCTTTCCCCCTCTTTAGGATAACTTCTCGATGTGAACACGTTGCGCTGTCGCATGAGAAACAACAGAGAGTGGACTGAAGTTTGAGTAAGACCAGAACACCCTTTTGTTCTTTAACTATTCTTGTATATGCATATTCTACCCTCATTTATTGCAGTGTTTTACTTTAAAAACAACGCATAAACGGCCCCGACATGAAATGTGTTGGACCAGAGGGACATGGGTTCAAATGCCGTTGGCTATTTTAATATGATGGCTGCAGCTTTGTCGCTCCATGTGCACATTTTGTACATAAAGATGTTACATTCTTCAAACAATATGAGGGATTGAGCTTCTCCAGCTTTTCACATCACGTCTGCGAGGGAAGGGACACTTTTATGGCAGCACTAAAAGAAGCTGGCTGAACTTCCATGTTTGATCCTCCCAGGGAGTCGAAAAAAAAGGGTAACACTTTAATCAGTTCAGTACCTTTTGTTTTTTTTTCTTTGCATGGACTTAACAGCACTGTAACACAAAGTAATTGTCAGACTAATTTCGCCTTTTAACCCAATTCCTTGCAGATTCTGAATTTTCCAAAGCCCTGTCTTCATCGTATTTTGCAGGCATCTCCTCGGTGTCGCGGGCCAAACTTCGCTGTCAATGCTAATTACGCAGATTGACAGCTACAAACAGGGAGGGGGCTGTTTAATAACATGTAAACAAGTTGCAAAATGGAAAAAGAATAGCACAGGCCTCAGTGAGGCCCGTGATGCTGCCACACCGTTGCGCTGATCAAAGGGTATGTGCTGTTGGATAATGGCCACGCTCGCAGTCCAGCCATTGGCAAGTCACCATGGCGGAGCTCGATAACAGAGCTCATTTGAATTTCTCGCAACAGAGGATTTTTGCATGCCAGCGTATTGACGAGGTGTGCATTCCCCATCGCTGGTGTCATTGTTGGTGAGGTGGATTTCATAGGGATGACGGCCACTTTATCAAAACCAGACCGATCTGACAATTAGCACCTTCTCAAACCGATGGATTTCGCTTTCTTTCAACTGAGAGGCAGAAGTAGTAAAAAAAAAAAAAATGTTGAGGAGGGGGGGGAGCATATAGAAAAAAACCACAAAGCCCTAAAACAAAGAGTGTGCAAAGGATGGCAGAAGTATCATAAATCCTTTCCTTGGTTTGCGACTAATCAACAAGCCCCTTTTTTCATTTACTTTCCGTTGCCAGATTTGATTGATAGGTCGGCTATTTTTTCATGGATCATTTCACTTCCAGTAAATATGTGCACAATCACACTCCCTTCCTCCCTGAAATAAGAAAAAGAAACACAATTTCTTTTTGTTTTCAATCTTGTAAACCACAACATTTGTATGTTGTCCAGTAATGACAGTGTCAGACAGAACGAGCCCCAGCGGGCCTTCTGGGCTTCGGTTCTGAAGGCCACAAGCTGACAGATACATGTGGGAGAACAAGGCAGAGAGGAAGCCTCATCATGACTTTGTGCAAACCGCCACCCCTGCCCCTCATAGCCAAGACTTCTTCAGTGACCGGGATAGCATAACCTCAGGCGGATGACATACTCTGATGGCAGACTCGCACAGAAACACAATGTTTTTGTACAAGGGTGTAACTGCAATGCTTTATCACCAGCAAGTCCACAGTGACTACACTCTCTAAATCTTTTGCTGGGAGTTCAAACTAATGGAGGATGGTGAAATGCATAACTACGTGTCTACAGTTTGAATTTGAGACTAGTGCGCTTCCTTAAATGTCCATTTTAGTCATGCTGCAATTATTGCATAACAGTTGTTAAAGTTGATGGTCTGAAATACAAAGCACTTTAGATGTTTAACTTCTTATCCATCAGGGGTGGGGGAGGAGCTACCAGTCTAAGTCTGTCAATTAAACCAGTCACATCTGGCAATAACCAAATTATACCACCTATACAGCCCTAATATGCAGGTAATTATGAAATTATTTTAAAGTGAAGGGTCAGAACATCAGCATCTAGTGGTCATTGGTAGTATTGCACTTTTTGACACTTTGATGCAGTGACTATGTCTGTGGAGCAACCCCAGACATAAAACTAGAGTTATAGGCGGTTTTTCAATATGTATACCGTATTTTCCGGACTATAAGCCGCTACTTTTTTCCGACGCTTTGAACTTAAACACCGGTGTTTCTCATGTATCAGTGGCACGAAGCTCGTTAGCTTTTTACAAGCTAGCAAGCTTCGTGCCGCCGATACATTTAGCGTCGTCACATCAGACCCGGTCAGAGTGGACCACATGAAACTGTTCGAACAAATTTAACAGGTGCGCTCAATAGTCCGGAAAATATGGTACTTGTCCATACTCACGTTCTCGCGTACTTGTGAAACGTCATCAGTCGGAGACCTAGTACTGTTTCAATTCAAAATACACATCTGCCCGAGAACACATGAAATACCCGGATGTGTTCTCGCTCCTCCTTCATTATCGAGCCTCCATCAGACCAGACTTGTGTGGACTTGGAGAAGCCAAATAACCCATAATGCATTTTGCAACAGTGAGCGGAGATGTGATGTCAACAAGTACGCTGGCGTTCTAATCGCACTTTAGCCTCGGTGCGTTCTCGCCTTCCAGCAAGTCCGTACTTCAGAGTCCGACTTGCAGGTACATTCTCACCAAGTACACGAGTACAAGTTTGCATACTTGAATTTAGAAACGACCTTAAAGAACTGGCTTTAGCAACAGGAACAGGAAGTCCTTCAGCAGATGGTTTGTTCCTCATGACACACTGATCTCAGCATTATGAAGACAAAGTGGAGTAAGAAGTTTGGAATAACTTACCTGCCAATGTAAAGGAAATGTTGTAGTAACTTATAAATAAGCTTAGTTTCAGATACTGAAATGTTTGTCAGTGGGTCTGAGGGTCTATGGTCCACACACAAACATTTCTACAACTATAAAATGATTCACTTTTCCTTCATGTTGGGTGGTTGTAGACACTTTCTTTGACAAGTAAAAGAAGCCAGATTGGCACACTTGTTAATATGAATGATATTGTTTTTATAATTTATGATTCAACTCTAGTATCCACCTCTTCTGTTATTAAAAGAGACAAAAAGCTTGATGGTGCATTTGTTTTCCAGTCTCTGATGCCTGTCATGCAAAGTGATTCATTAAGTATGTGCCTCTGTAGACCAGTGGTTCCCAAAGTGGGGGTTGGGGCACCAAGAGATGATTTCCAGAAATCCGATAAAGTGAATTAGAAATCACATATTTTAGCCATAATGGTTACCAAAACAAACACAGAGTTATTAAGTAAAAAAAAAAACATATAAATGAAAACATGTATGTATGAGTCTTGTTATTTTGTTTGCCCTCGTGTGACCCCTGAGGTGATTACAACAGATTAGCATCAGTTGTTGGCTTCGACCCCCTCCAGGGATGGTGGGTGGTCATGACTCCAGCACCATTATTTTAAGCTGAAACGTTGTGAACCCCTGTGACAGACAAAACACAAACAGTTTGTCAGATTTGAGTCAGAATGGGTCAGTTCAAAATACAAAGTAGGAATTTCAAGTGTTAACTCTGCAGATGCTTGTTTTCTCAGTTGTGATGCAGGAGTTGTGTTAGTCCAGTCTTAAATACCCTCACACTCGATGCTCGTGAAATGACTGAGACAGAATAAGTGCAGTGGCTAAGATGCCTCCGATAGAGTTTTTACCTCAATATTAATTACCGCTCAGTAATTGAATTTGAATGTTTTAACTACTCCCGATTTAAACTTCTTTTTAGATTTGTATCTTGAAATGAACGAATACATTTAGTGTCTGACGGAGCGAAGCAAACTGTCAAAGTTTCCTCTGAGACTCTGAGACAACACACCAATCCACCAGCGGCCCACTGCGGATTATACCTGTGTCAAGATGCCTGACACATCTTCACAAGTCCTTCACAAGTGCAAGTTCTGCATAGCAGTGCGATTTCAAAGAGTTACACCACGAGCTGTGATAGTACACACAACTGCCTGTGTAAGTGATGAATCTTTACAAAGAGGCCTTCAGCATCCCAGGAGATGTCCTCATCTTCACGCTGCGAGAGGTAACACAGAGGACAAACCAAATCCGATACTGCAGCTATCTCTCTAATGTATATTTATAGCGCTTCACTTGCATTTAAAAAGTTTAAAAACCTATCTGAGAATGCTAAATATCTTTGATCTCCTTCTGAGCATAATGCAAACAGATAATTATGTTTACTTTTTTCTGTCTATTGATATATACACGCTTTTTCCTTATGAATATAACAGACAGTATCAAAGATAAGCCTGTTCCTACAAGGAAGCTTTGTGACTGCTCTCTAGTCTGCAATTTGTCAGTGTGATATTTATATTCGCTTTCATATCTCCACTGGCACTAATGGCTTGTGGTCTTATAAGAAAGTAAACACACTCAGAGAAATACAGTCCTGCTGTTTTTGTTGCTTCTTCACTGTCCCAATTTTTTCTTCTTCTTCTCCCTGTAATGAGAGTCTGACAGTTGGAAGTGGTCCACAGGTGGGTTCACATCAAGGTTAGCCGGCCCATCCTCCTCCACTGAACTCAGCTTTAAGCAGCCATCAGTGGAGCTGCCACTCATCTGTCGCCTCCCGTTTGAAGACCACGTCGACCGGAGCTCATTTCAAGTACGCTCTGAGTCATAAATACGTTTCACGCCGACATTAATAATTGATAAAGAAAAAGAAAGCAAAGAGGTTAAAGTCGTAGCAGCCGTTAAAGCGTAATAGAGGACAGTATGGCCGATCGGTCGTGCTCCTTCTCTTGAGTTTGATCCGCTCCATGCTAGTCAATCATCAGGAACAATAAACCAAGTTGCTGCAGACGTGACGGCGTGGAGAGCGGAGAGGAGCACGGTGGCTACTCGTCAGACTAATTAACCATACAGACAGGGCCCGGCGCCATAACCCAAGACAATTCCAATCTAAGGGGCTGTAATTGAAGTGACAAGTTAATTACAGGCTGATATTATCGTTCGTTCCTTGTAACACTCCTCTCTAACCCCCTCCCCGCTTCTCCCTTTCCTCACGTCTTAGTCTCCATCCTGTTCTCTCCAACCTCCTCTCTACCTCCCGTCCTCAGACGTGTTAATTAACAACGGTAGCCCAACAGGTTTTGGAGCTCGCACACGCCGCCCTCCTATACCCACGACCTTTTCACCTGTGAGGATCTATAATTAAACAGAAATAAGTCCACTTTGTCTCATTTTCATTTACAACATTTATGAGCTGCACTTTGTGGACTCCAAA
>OOFC01014989.1:11598-26145 GCA_900323345.1 Pseudochromis fuscus
CACCACAGCAGCAGCAGCAGCAGCCACAAGCCCCTCGGCTCCGTCCTCTGCACCCGATCCCACCCAGCACCTCGGCGCACCTCTGTAATTAGCGTTAGCATCTTCTTTAAACAAGCTACATAAAGTTTAGTGGCAGGATTAAAACAGATCATTACCATAATATGGCGGTGCAATTTGCCCCTATCTCTCTGCTTTTCCGCCACATCAAAGCCCGGCGGAGCACTGGTGTAATTGGGCCATGCCGCCTTGTCAAGATGATTCAGCCTGATGGCTGCTCCTCTCCCTGAAAAACCTCCTGGGCATGATAATTAATGGAGAAGAAAGTCAAGTCAACATGAAGAGAAGAAGAGGGAGGAGAGAAAAGGAACTTGAAAAAAACTTTGGACAGCTCCACATGAATATTTCACACCTTTGACTTATTCAAAATTAACATTATCAATTTGATGTATAATGGATATTAACTTTGTCAACGCTGTTTCTTTTTAATCCCGCCATGTTTTTCATGATGTTCCTCAATCTGATTCCTTATGCTGTGACCTTATGAGTGGCTCTAATGATGTAAGTGAAGTGAAATCAAAGTTTGTTTGGCTCAATGTATCCCTCCCCGGATCAGTGTTGTCATTCCTGATGAGGTGTCGACACGAGGACAGCTGCCATTCAATGAGTTCACATTGATTTTGAAGCTGATTTCCCTTTGGAGTTAAGGTAACAAACAGAGCCTTGTGTATCTATTATAATTTCCTTTTCAAAATAGTCTCGTGAGACCAACGCCAATGGCATTACAACAACCTCGGCGTCTTACACAAAATCAGTTTTCTTTGATAATTTACATCATTATGTCACCTTGTAGGAAGAATGCAAATTACAGGCCTGCTGTGCCTTTGTTGACACTCTTTGCCAACACACTTTGGTAATGAATAAGGCAAGGCTTCAAACACAGACAGGTGCTGGGCGTCTAGTAACTCTCACTATGAATATCCGGAGTAGAAAGTCAGCCTGGGTCACTGTTGATTTGTTGCAAATTAGCACCATATGTTTTATCTCGGAGTTTACATATGAATGAGTGAAAACACAGAAAGGGAGGCTGGAGGTGGGCGAGGGGATGAATATCGATGACTCCGCCGTACGCCGGGTTTCGGGGAGAAGATGTGAGGAGGAGGCGGAGGACGGAGGAGGAGGAGGAGGAGGGGGTGGTGGGCAGGACGGTGCCTGCCATTCAAATGTCCGTCATCTGTTCAGCCAGTGAGGGAGGATAGACAATGCTGGTGACAGTTGGTGACAGAGACAGCTGGTCGTCCCACTAGCCCCTGCCTGTGATCCACTGTGAGGTGACACCTCGCCCTGAATAAAAAAAAATGGGAAAAAGAAAAGGAAAGTTGAAAAAAAAAAACATCTTCGACTAATCAAAACAGCAGGCCAGACACCCTGCCTGCGCCAACAGGAGACCAGTGCCACAAGGACGCCCGGCTGGCACGTCAGACAATACCGTCTCTGTCACAGCGCCCTGCTACTCCTTCTTCCTCCCTCCATCTGCCCTCCTTCAGTCCTCACCAACCAGCGTCGGGGCACCGGGGGTTGTCAGTTAAACCAAGTAACCTTTCTGCTCTTTCATTTCTTCCACCCCAAATTTAAATATGAAAAGGGACTCTCTCCTAGCCAGTCAAAGACCATCACTTTAATGACATTTGGCAGTCATTTGATTTATTAGGTTTTAGAAGGAGGGGAGAAGAAATCCACTAAATATTTCATATGCCATGCTAATCCTTGTAATATTGCCAGCTGAAGCCATGTACCTGCACCGCTAAGACGTGAGGCACATGGATTTCTCGCAGTCAGATGGCTGGAAATGCCTGTGAGTCTACTGAATAATAAAATAGCTGTATTGAAATATTTAGACTTTGATTCCCATTAAAGGAATCTTTAAAACATGAGATTTACGTTTCAGGAAGAAAAGAATAGTGATAGTAGAGACAGCAATCACAACACACTCACACAGGGAGGGAGAAAAAAAAAAAGAGGAAAACCTTCAGCCGGTCTGAATAACAGCGTCTCCCTCTGTACTTCCTCTAAAAAGTAAATTTGGAGAGAAACAGGCGGTATAGGTTCAAACAAAGAGCACGCTACCACGGCAGAACAAATGGCTCACAAGAAGCCGCTTGCGTGATAGCATGTGTTGAGTTTCTCCGGTTGATGTCGGGTGAAAAGCACAAGTGACGGGGAGATAGGGCCTACACATATATAAAACATTCTGTGACAAAAGTAGCTTCAGAACTGGGAATGAAAGGAAATGAGGTGTCAGCAGTTTCATCCCACTCGCAACACTTCTCTCATCTCAGCCCTGTTTGACATTTCCACAGCTGCTCGGAGCAGTAAGCGTCGTACTGAGGATACCAATGCTCCCTTTGTTCGCGAGAGCGCTTTGTCCATTTGACTGCGTTCCAGATTGACGGAGAGAAGAGACAAAGAGTGACAGAGACGTAAACGGAAGCATGTGGCTGACTATCTGCATCCCCAGACCTCGAGGCCTGCAGTCGGCTGACAGTGCACAGGCCTGATGTGGAGACGCGTAGGCAAATGTGCCACATGGTGCCTCCGATCTCAGGACACTTCTGGTTAAATTTGTCTCTCCCCGCAAAGTCCTTGGCAGCCTCGCCTCCCTCTTTCATAGTTGACACTGACCTCGCCGTGACATCACCCCCTCTGGGCACTGTGGCATCACCGAGAGATATGATGAAAGCATCCGACGGCAGGCCACCATGACTACACACAAAACAGACACCACTTTGAACTCCCTGCCTCCTTTTGTTTTCGCTGCAGTTTAAGAGCAGGGGTGGTCAGAGGCCGGCGCAGCTCGTCGTAATGTGCGGCTCACATGTGGCCAGCGCCTGAGTAATGCTGCTGCTTTCGGTCGGGCCGTGCCGAGGGACGCGCCGCAAATATCCACAGACTGAAATAACAACAACTGTACGACAGTAAACGCTACAGATCTAACATTTCATTTTTAACCAGCCAAAACCAGTGTGCTTTTCTATTCCGTTCCACATAACTGCACCGCTGTAGGCTATTTGCAATATGCAATACCCAACGGCTTTGGAGCTGGTAAGATGAGAATTCGCTCTGTTGACTAGAGAAGAAACTGTGATCTTTGTGTTCCCAGCAGATTCCTTTACTTTGGGAATATGTGTCACTGTGGCATGTGTCACACAGTAGTATTGTTTGTAAGTATGATATCTGTACTTGCCTTTGAGAAGAGGTGACGCGCCTTTAGATAAAATATATGTCGTATATATAGCGTTTCACTTATTAGCTGATTTCTCTGCTTATTGCTGCGCAGAATGAGGGGCCCCTAGGAAGCGTGAAGAAGATGAAAACCCAGAGGAGACACTGCTCCACATCCTCAGCGAGTGGAGGATCGTGGGTAATGAAGCACAGAGGTTGTGTATCTGTTGTGTGTCGGTGTGTTCCCGTGTGCACATGTGGGCTCGATGTGGGCATGTGCACGGGTGCGCGGGCTGCTAATCAGAGCTACTGGGTTTGTAATTGGACATAACAGGCATCACTCGGGCACAGTGGGCGGGAAAGAGGCAGTGTGGCTCCTTCAAGGCCCAGCTAGCTAATTTGCACACAGTGATATTCCCGCATTGACAACTGGGAGGCAAATAAATGAGCTGAGGAAAGGCAGCCAGACAATATGCCACCACGCACCCGCTGCTTGATTTGCCACCAGGGCTTCGGCACCCAGGTAGCACAATTACTGCCCATTCTCTCTCCCTAAATTGTGAAGCGGAAGAGAAGTGACACCCATAAGGCGTGCATCACTGTAATCGAATCTAAATGAAGACTGTGCATAACCAGAGCTCCCACCTGAGACAGTGGGAGAGATGTGACCGCGCCAGCCTGTCAACACCGTGTCAACACACCCGTTCACAGCCCCGTCCGCATGCATAATCACACCGATCATTACGGTGTCAATGACGATAATGTAAATATAAAGAGCGGAGGCAGCGAGGAAGAGGAAATGGAGTGTAGCAGGGAACGGCGGGCAAAAGGCTGAAGTCGCCGAGTAGAAATCGTGATAGTGAACATGAACAATGTTGCAATAGGGAGGAAAAATGTTCAGTTTAATTTTGATCAGCTCCACCGTGGCACGACGGTCCTCGCACCTGAACCACACTGAGCGTCTCGGGGAAAGTCGGTCGAAACTTTTCAGGGTAAATCAGACGATGGCTGCAGCGGCTGAGACGACTTCTCATTCTGTTTGCCAACAAGTCACGTTTTGCTAACGCTATTAGGGGCCGCACTTCTGAGAGTTCAAAATATCAACCATAATGAATGAAGGTATCACCTTAAGCTAATATTAGCTTAGTGGTACCCGAGGATGTTCAGTAATTGACAGAAAAAGTTGCTTAATAAGTCAAATTACAGCATATTGATGTGCAGGGTGACAGCCTAAAGTTGACTTGTAATTGGAGTTTTTTTTTTTTTAAACACCGCTGAATTGCATGTAACAATCTGAAAATAATGAGCTATGTGCATAAAATATGTCTGGCTCCTGGTTTGACATGCTTAGACTGTGACATGTGTAGCACAGGTCATTGCACATGCTCCTATCTGATAGCTGGTTAGCAAGGTAGCTTGTTAGCTCAAAAAAGGCTTCCACAAAAATTGAAGACTGCTGTCACAAAGCCAATTACTCCTATTGAAATCTATCCAAAAGAGCTATCGTATTGGAACCAATATTCTTGCTATTGGTGCGCACACAGTGTGTGAGTGGGTACAGTGTAGTTGTACTGCGTAGTGGGCCTTGAATATTGGAGTTTACTGCATTGAACCAGGTTTATAGACCTAAGTGATTGTGTTGTCGTTCAAAAAAAAATAAAAAGTTAAGGAGGTTTAGGTGAGGTATCAATTGGATAGGATAACTGAACGCCTATCTGCCTCTGTCTGTGTGTGTGTGTGTGTGTGTGTATGAACTTGCTCACCAGTGCCGGAGTTTAAATCATTGCTGATGTCAGAAGGGACACGCTCCATGCCACCCAGCATCATTATCAGCACTTCCTGGTGCCAAAGGGGAAGCATTAAATCTTCTCCACCAGCCCGGCGATTGAGACTGTCACCGTCATTAACCCGAGGTGACGTCGGTGCGGGCCTCTCAGCCTGTTAGCCGCGATCCCCATTGACATCTACACACTGCTAAACCTGCCAGCAACAGAGACGCATGTCTGTAAAATGCTGGAGCCTGAAACCAGCCCGTTTTCTGTCACCGCCGTCTGCGGAGCAAAACTTTACTCAGTCTGAAACCAGCACGAGCCAAACCCCAGTAGGAGTCACTGGTGCTGAGGGGCCTGATTAGGAGAGTCACAGGTCTGCTGTGTTGGAAATGGCCATAAAAGTGTTTGACTCATGAGTTGCACTGAGTTATACCTTAAACTGGTTTTCACGTGTTCTTTAAAGACTGAGATGTTAATAAATCTTATTTTCACTGTACCGTTTGAGAAAAATCCTACTTGTCAGCTTGTAGTGTTTTCCTTGACGTCACCTCTGTAGCTCAGCAGCAAGGTGCTAAGTTTGGTTTTCCATGTTTTCCTTCCATAATCCCATCATTCCCCTGTTTCAGTCATCCTTCTGGCCTAAACAGTCTCCTCAGCGAGCAATTTCCTTCCCTGTCATGAGCACCAGTGTGAAAAAAAAAACAGCAATCGACAGCACGGCTCTGGTCAAAGTGAGGATGGCGACACCCTGTTTAACGACAACGGTGCACTTTGTGCTGTAAGCGTAACACGTGATTTACAGTACAGTGGATTTTATTTTAAGGGATCCAACTGCCTTCTTGGGTGATGATGAAGTGGCAGTGCGGGGATATAGGAAGTCGGCCAGTCTCTGGAGGCTTTGACCAGACATGTTTTCCTCTTTCTTTAGCCCACAATTAGAAGCGATAGTCTCCCACTCCTACGATGGCTCCCTCTCCTCAGCAGAGATATATTTATCTGAGGATAATTGGCCATTAAATCCTCACTTGACAACTGTGAAAATGCCACCCCAAGAGTAATCTGGCTGCCAGAAAATGACAACGGTTGGCAGAGCTGTCGACTGCTGGGAGCCACATCAGGAATGGATGGATCTATTCAACGCACTCACATCCATACATGTGCACACATACACACCGACCAGAGCTGGCTGTCCTAATCAAATTCTGTCCTGTTCGCAGGCTTGTGATTTTTTTTTTCTTTTTTTAAAGAAAAAGGAAACCCCTCATTATGATCCTTATTAAAAAAACAGGTCTCAGCGTTAAGGATAAAACAGCATCCTTTTAAAACCTTCTGTTAGGGAAGAGAAATGCACTTTTAGCTTTATTTATTTTCATTAACTTTGCAAGCTCTGTGCTTTGATCACTTTATCGGGGTACTCTATATTCAATTACAGATGTCGCACTTCTTTGGAAGCCCTTATGTAAAATTGGATTCTTCTTAGCCTAACGTCTGTCTGACTTGAGCTGATCCTTATCGCGCGGTTCAAAGTATCTGAGCTTACCAGCTTTTTGAGGCTGTCGAAAGCGCGGCCAAAGCAAATGAAAAGACAAGCGTTGCGCTATAAATTTCTGTCCTTTTCGTCCAAGTGCCTTGGCTGTCTCTCAAGCTGCTAACACGAATCAGACTGAGCAGCAGATACAGTAAGCGCAATTACTCTCAAAGGACAGAAAGAAGAACAGACCTTTGATGGCGTTTCAAACACTGGCCATAGTTCAGCTCCTGGGTGAACATTTTTCTGTGTTTTCTTTCTCTCGCCAATCAAACCCATGAAGACCCTGTTCCTCTTTGAAACATTTTGAACTTTAAACGTGAATTCAGTTTTGCATGAAGTGTAAAAGGTGGGAACAAAAGCAGCTCACGACGAGCGAGGTTAGATTTGTACTTTGCGAGAGGGCGGTTGGGGTTTTTGTTGTTGCTGACATTTTGGACCAGAATCCAGCATTTGTGTGTTTTATTGTCTGACAAGAAACCGCTGACCATGACAGAGCGGCCGCCACAGGAATGTGAACATTATCTCGCACAGAGGAGGTCGAAGGGGGTCCCTTTTCTCTTTATCTGGTAAACATGTGTTGAAAACAGAGGGGGCAATTGAGTTACTGTATTTGCTGGCGAAGTGTGAGGTTATGGCAGGAGGACAAGAGCTTTTTAAAACGGCTATAAATTTATGGCGGTGGTGTTTGCGTCCACTGCAGGTTTCTCCCTGGACGAGAATATCGTGTATCCACTCCGCCTCCAAACTAGGCCAGAGCACGACACTTGTGCATGGAAATGTCCTGGTGCTTTCAGACAGAGGTAGCTGAAAGGAGTGGGGGGGGGGGGAACCATGCCTTGAGTAAAGCCTGTCTCTTCAGATGTCATTTGTGTTGCAGCTTCAGGGGTTACTCAAATCACAGCACCCTGCCAGAGCATGTTTCAGGAAACACCCATCCCCGATTCCCGTCCAGGAAGCTGAGAGCTTTCTCTAATAGTACTCAGATGGTACCAGACAACAGGCAGAGAATGAAAAAGTAATATTACTAATAATACAGCGAGAGGCAGGGAAAAGGGTGGAATCCTCTCTAAAAGCTCCAGACTGTGTTGTTTATTAATTCAGAACAGTGTTTCAGTTTCACAATCCATGTTATCAAAAATTCCAACATTGTCTTGAGTGCAATCTCATGTTGGAGCGATAATGGGACGGAAAGTACAGGAGAGGTGAGGAGAAGGTACGTAGCATAAACTATTCACCAGAGAGCATGAGGCAGGTGGAGGGGGAATGAGAGGAAGCAACGTGTTTCTGCATTTCCATACCTCTATCCACTGGTGACAACACCCAAAACAGACGCACTCTACGTTTTAACAGTTTGTCGAAGAAGCTTTTGTTTGTTCCATTGTGTTTTTTTGCTTGTGTTGTTTTTTTTTTTCACCCCTCCTTTCACATCAGTCCTTTACTCTGGAGGCTGCCTCGCTGCTCACAAACAACAGCGCTCTCCCAGTCGGCTCTGTTTGATGACCTACATTACATTTCTCTTTGCATGGAGGTACAGCGGGCTTACATGTGGTGTGTGCATAAACTGCGGTGTAAATGACTCGAACAAAAGGGAGGAGCAGCCGTACGGGGATGGGAATGAAAGTGTGCGCCATTGTAGGGGGACACGCTGCATCAAGAGAGCTCGGTGTAGTCTAAACACCACCACTGAGGGTTTGTGTCACTGATGATGGCTCGCGCCGGTGCGACGAGCGAGTGTGAAACATGTTTTATGTGCACGTGTGTGAATAGATACATGCAGGACGTGTGCACTCATCATTGCTCATGAGTTAGTCCCGCACACATGAAACACAGCCGGCGCTCCTCTGGGACCAACTGGCAGCCACTTCCCTCCGCAAGGTTTGACAAGTTGTATGTCAAAACAATCCACAGCAGTACAGAGCATCTTCTACCTTTGGGGTTGGGCGTGGGAGTCTCCGAACAACGCGCATCTGTAGACGTGATTCACAGAAAATCGGCCTAAATGAGTTTCATCTGGCTGGATGTTGAGCACATTGGTCCTCCTTTGATCGTAAAGCGAGACCACATCGCAGCAAAATCATATACTTCTATTGTACGTGCAGTTGTTGTGCTCAACAACGCAGCGTGCCTCCCTGAGCAAAACCACATATGTTCAGCATGGCTGAAAAGTCAACTCCATGATGTTCATCCAACAACAGCTCCTTTGATTGCTGCTTTTTACGGCAGGGGAGATTTCACCATCTGAAACCCGAGTCTCTCGAGTGTCTCCACTCGGCACAAGTACACCGAGTACACCCGTGGCACTGTAGCAACTTGTGTAATGTGTCATGTGGACGTCTGTTCGCTTGGAAGTAAAAGCTCACTTCTGAAAGAGTCGTCACACAAATTAAGCCCCGTCGGTTCCCCCCTCTCCAAAAACTAAAAGTTTTGGTGTTATCCCTGAGAGCAGCACTAAAGCGGAAAGCCAGTTAAGCCCCATTAGGAGCCTGCGCGCTGTGACGATCTCATTGGAAGTGCTGGATGAAAATTGCCCGGATTAATGTGTTAATCCACCTCTTTAAAATGCTAATGTCCATTTTATGCCCATTAAATCTCAGTGTGCGTTTTCTTTGATGCGTGCAATTTCTATCAATTAAACACAGAGGAGTGAAACAGGCAGGAGGGAGATTAGTTCCCTTGCTTCAAGCATGAATTTCTCCTTTTGGTTTCATATTTATCTTGAATGGGGAGGGGGGTGTTATTTGGAGTGGGTTTGTGAAATACAGCAGGAGCAATGTGGTGATATGAAGTATTCTGGGAGCCCTGAGTGCCTTTCACACAGCTTATGACAACCCCCTCCAACATCCACGAGCAAGAGGAAGTGTGTAAACATATGATTTTTCATTTAAAAACTGTATCTTTAAAACAAGACAGAATTTAACTTCTTTCTTTAAACAGTTGAGGGGGGGTGAGCTGACTATTTTACTGTATACTATGATTTACTTTGCAACACATGTGTACTGTTAAACTATAGACTGTAGAATCACCTAAACACCATCCTATATTTATTTGCATGATTTTACATGCACTGCAAGTGATTGATTATTATGCACACGCAACATGAACTTTACAGTCACACCTTAATATAAATGACAAGAAAACCTCAATTATCAATCATAATGTAGAAATTCTAGCTTGTAGTGAACCCACAGAGAATATCATGCACTTTTCTCGTCTGCTAATTTACTCTTACCACTCATCAGCTTAATTTCTGGGCACAGCAAGAAGCTATTTTTGGCACAAAAAAAATCTGTCTTGAAGCCTCCAGCTGCCTGGTCTGAAACTGTAGTCAGATGAAGTTAGCGACAAGCTGGTGAAAGCAGTGGATCATTTTGCAGAAGAGCCGCACATTTGCTGGTGGAGACCAAAACAAGGCAAAAAAGGAAATTAATATGGCAAATGTATTCATTAGGTAGCAAGAAATAGACTCCAATTTAATGCTAATGTTGGTCTGTGAAGTCAGATTGCTCACACAAAGTAACTGATATCATGTCAAGTAAATTGAAGTGGTCTAATCAGAACCTCTATTATTGATCTAGATGGAATTAGACCTGAAATCTTTAGCATGTAGTTAAAAATCACACGTATGACACCTGCAGGGGAATATTTCAACTGCCATTTGTAGAAAGAGGAAACTATTGACCTTTAAAAGTGTCAGTGAACGGCCAATAGAGGAAAATTCAAAACCTTTCCTGAAGATAATAAATAATGGGGCTGTGGATTTGGCTGTCACTGAGCTAAAAGTAGTGAATGTGCAACATATGGCACAAAAAATACTGTATCCTGTCCAAGTCATTCAGACAGCAGAATGATGAAGTTCACAGTTTAGCAGCTACAGCTCCCTGACTCACAAGAATACACATATATTAGAGAGTTTGTGACGGGATTCAGCGGTATCTTCCTACAACAATGACAAATCCATTTCAAGATTAGTCAGTGTGAAGCTCCAGAAATCCACGGGTATTGATTATGGACCACAATCACAAATTACCGAGTTGACTCATGTGTCTGCGAGAGAGAGTGGAGATAGAATAAGCAGTTTGGATAGAAATGAACTGTGTGGCGAATCCTGTGGAATCTCTCATCCCACAAATGTCGGGATGACTCGCGGATGCCCTCGCTGTTGTGCAAAGCCTTTTAAGACCAGGAGTGACATAGCTTGTCCAATCACAGAGGCCTCTGCGGCTGACCATAAAATGCTTCCAGATTTGTCACACACAGACACACACACACATACACACACAGACTCATTGTTCAGTTAAAACGCTTCCAGTAAACTCGCATTTATCATGTGAGCACTATTTTTGAGGTAGAACTCAAGGAATGATTTATGGAGGCATTTCGACTTTTTTCGCGCTCGCCCTCCATCACGAGCAAAATATGCTGCCATAAAAGTAAAATACACCCTGTGCTACATGGTGAAAATGTACTAACTCATATTTTATTTACTCAGGCATTGTGTGACAAGTTGCTGTGTGCCAATGGAGGGCCCGGTGGCTTTTTGGGAGGTCCGGGAAGCTATAAATATACATCATTTAGATGCGGAGGTCCATGCAGTCCAGCGAGAAGATAAAGCTAGAGCCGTAATTGCTCCTGTTTACAAGGACTCCAAAGACACTTAGCAACTCGGAAGTGCTGACATCCCTAATTTGGGTGAGGGCACTCCACAGCCGACCTACCCACCTCCTCCTCTGCCAGTCGTCCCCATCCCTTTTATACACGTGTTAAAACAACCGGCCCTCCCACCAGCAAAACACCCCTCACCTCACCCCCCACCCCCCTCCCACCGTAAGCATATGTGGACCATTCAGTGGGATGGGTAATTTATTAAAATCGACCTAATTTTCCGTGATATATTAAATCTCTGCCTCAGTAATCGCAAGCCCCATTTCATTGAGCGAATTAGGTGCCCACTGCTCGGTGCGATCAGAGGCCTGGAAAATGAGGCACGGACTGGTATTAGAGGGTGTTCACAGCCAGCTAATGGTTGGGGGATGAAATAGATTACCGCAACATTCATTGCAGTTCAGCGACAAAGTTGAGCAGCCAAATATAAGCACACGGTCAGCGCCTACCATTACACAGTCCTGTTTAATACGCGGGGCTGTTTGAAGATGGCCGTTATGTGGTAAGGAGGTCCTGGTGTGGTGAGCTAAAGAGGCTGCTGTTACTATGTGGCCATCAGGATCCAGTGGGTGGTTAAACAAAGAGTGATTTAAAAAAAAAAAACATGGTGATTAACTGACATTAACTGAACTGTTCACATCAACTAATAGTTTGACATTTTGAGAAATAACCCTCCTGTTGTGAGATGATCATATATGTGTTCAGTGGTGGTAAATGACTTAACAGCTACATATCCTGTGCAGCATATCTAATTAAAAAAACTCCACAGTCGAAATGATGATGCTTTGGAAAAATGTGGGCTAATGTTAGCAAAGCAGCAAGGACAACTGTGAAGACGAGCGGGATATAGTTAGCTAATTTTTAGTGAATTTCTCCATTGTGAGATTAATAAAGTCTCTCTTATCTTATCTCTCTTAATGCTAGCACTCCTCTGGGACCAAGTTGTATGTCAAAAGCAGTACAAGGATATTTCTCATTTATCCCCATATATAGATACATGTATGGTAAATGGTAAATGGAGTACATTTATATAGCGCTTTCATGACCTTAGCTAGGTCCCAAAGCGCTTTACAAGTCAACTCATTCACACACACACTCACACGCCAATGGCTACCAAGCTGCCATGCAAGGCGCTAGTCACCATTGGGAGCAACTTAGGGTTCAGTGTCTTGCCCAAGGACACTTCGACACATGGACAGGAGGAGCTGGGGATTGAACCCAGAACCTTACAACTCATACGCGCATACCCGCTCTACCACCTGAGCCACAGCCGCCCAGACAACGTATGTAATGTATGTAGAATGCATGAAGCTAACATGACGTCACCCGCTGGTTTGTGGACTCACCTTTTAAAGCCAGGAGTTTGACATTTGAACATCGTCATGTTGGTTGTTTGGAGCCCAAAGTGACCATATTTGGATATGAAGGGAGGAGTGAGGAAGCAGGTTTGACCCTTGAACTCACGGACACTGTCCAATGTGTATGGCACTCCAAGTTCAGAGCTCGTCTCATTGTAGACTAACCACACCCCTAAATATTCCTCTTTTTGAAGTCTAATATCTATTTAATTGCACTAGTCTACAAGGAGAAACCTCAGAAATTAAGTGGGAGGATTGAAAATTGAGTTAATTGGCTTCAGTTTCCAAGAAACAGCTTCAGGTCAAAATTAAATCAAAATAAATCTAAATTAGAAGGAGATGTGATTATGCTTCATAACTTTTCTGCAAAATGTGATGTAGCATTTTTTTTTTATTGATACCAAAAACATAAACTTCATTATCGTATTTCATATCTTGCCAACCAGCACCTTCATCACCTGTTTTCTGATTTATCTACACAGTACATGTAAGAATTTGCACATCTGCGGTCAATAGTTACCCTTTTTTTTTCTCAGATGGACCACCAGATCACTAACAAGAAAATTTGACATCAGAGTGGCTTGTGGGAAAAATGTATTCAATTAATTCATGAGAACATCATGATTAAAAAAGACCATTTTTGAATTGAAGTGGAGCTTTTTGGAGTCAGCCTCTAGTGGCTGGTGGGACTATTACACTTTTTTATACTTCACCTTGAGACCCGACTGCTTCGTCCATTTCTAAATAAACTCATAAAATTATCCACTAAACCCAGAAACAAAACTGATTCAATCCCCAATAACTTGATGTAGCATCAGTCAATATAATGCTCTCACATTATAAAAGGCCTCAAAGTAACACCTTTAGTATGAGTTGGAGCAGGGAGGCGATTGGCTTCGCATAACACTGGAAGCAGTGGTAAACAGCTAGTTCACAGCTCCGCCATTAAATAGTTTTAGTCAGTGCATCATGAAAGCATCATTGTTTGTTGCTCCCACCTCCTACAGTTGTAGTGTTATTGCCAGCAGACAAAGGCACCAGTTGTTTCCTCTAAATCACTTCAAGGACACAATCAGCTCATTTCTAAAAACTATTTTTCTACTCAAGTAACATCGATGGTTGCCAGTTTTCACTTGCTACCTAAACATTTAACCATTTGGCAACATAACAACTTTATATTGAGCTACATCATTGACTTTGCCATACATCTCTTATACTTTAAGTAGGTGAAAGGCCATGGTAAAGCCACAGACTCTGAATTAAGATACGTTTTAAGATATCAGCAGCACAGAACACAGGCCAGACTGTATCATCTGATACATCTGGATGGAAAGACAACTGAGAACATTGCTCTTTAATATTTGTATTTCCTCTTGTCTTAACTTCTAATAGAGGATGACAGTAATCTGATCCAGGGTCCTGATCGGCTGCATAAACACTGGGATCAAGTTAGTGGTGTGGTCTTTTAAACACATCATGGCGCCAAACTGAGTTTTCTGCCCTCAGCTTCAGTTTGTACAAATGACCCACATGAAAAAAGGTGGAAGGAAACGTACATCTCTTGGTCATGGTGAACGGGATTATTCTGAAAACTGTTCACGGCCCGGCAGAGAGAGGATAACTACGAGTATAGTTCTATTCACATCTCGCCAAACCTCAGAGACCATTTTTGCGTGGAAACAGACAAAGCCTGGTCATTGTCATGTTGTTCTGCTTGTTTTGGGGTTGAGGCAAAATTAGTTGCAACTGAGTTTGAGGTCCCGAGACAGCACGCTCCCACGATGTTTGGGCCACCATTTGTCATTATACAATTTGTCCGCACTGTTTTCAACAAACAGGAAGTCCCTTAAAACTAGCAGAGGACCTGGCAGGGACGTGTCTCTGCAGACGAGCTCATAGAAGGGAACTGATGGGATTGGACAGATTCAAGATGGTGCGGTTACATCTGATGGCTGGGACTTTTTCCTCCCGTTTTTGTTTTTTTTTTTTTTTTTTTTTAGGAAGG
>OOFC01014989.1:29543-63400 GCA_900323345.1 Pseudochromis fuscus
AGAAGGAGTGAGTGAGGGAGGGAGGGAGGGAGAGGCTGGGTGAAGAGAGGGGACAGACTGGCTGCACACACATATGCAGGTGTATGTGTGTTTGTTGTCCGTGTGATGTGATAGAGAGTTAGCCTTGATCTTGTTAGTGGTGATTGGGGTCTCTGTGAGACCTCACACACCGGGCTGTGGGTGTAATTGGCCCTGGCAGGCCGGCCTGTAACCATGTGGAGACTTAGGGAAGAGGAATGGGGAGGAGAGTGCGGGGCCTTTGTTTGTGGCAGTCGCCACATGTCTGCCTGTGTGGCAGTGCCGCGCTCCCGGGTGTGGAGGCTTGGCTTCGGGGAGATGATTGTTATAGCACTGGCGTTGGCTTTAAAAATGCCTTTTTAATGGGAATGCATTTCACAGGCAAGAGCAGCGAGGTCTGGGAAGCCAACATCACAGCGACGGGGTACAGAAGTTCAGCATGTGCTTGTGTCAGAAGACGGCTGATCAGTGGAAACAGCCTGCCATCTGCTGCTCAGTACAAGTACAACAACAAGGCCTCTCCACACTGGTGTTGGCTTTCCTCACACAAATACTTTATGACAGACACCTGGAGTTTCTGCATGTGAAAAGTAATGTGAAAAATCCACGGCGCCATGTGTTTTTCGCCTCACCAGAAAGGACGTTACACACAAAGACGTAAACATTTGTTTGCGGTTATTATTTTTTATTTCTTATAACTGGGTTAAACTAAGTTCACCTACTTCTTCCCCATTGTTTTTCTTTGACTTATTGTCTTTCCACCCTCTGGTTCTGCTTGTAAACAAACAGGATGCATATGTCATCAGTCGTGTTACTGTGGTTGTAAAGTACCTTAATTAAAGATCCATTCAATACATGACCTTTTCCACTTACCTCAAGCACTTTCCACGCTTTTCCTTAATGAACAAATGAATTATGCAGTAACCTACGCTCAGCCAACAAAAGGCATTTGCTGCCTAATGTGTTTGCCTAAATAGCAGTGAAGAGCAGGCCTACCTTTTAAGTGGATAAGGTACCTCTGTTCGGCTTGCAGTAAGTGTCTCGTTTAATTTAATTCAATAATCCTGATAAATGAAATAAATCCCTTTTGGGACATCCATTCCTTGAGTAGTGAGATAATATAAAATGAGGTTCACAGAGAAAAAATTAGGACATTATGGTTGATTGAGCTTTTACAAAAAGCAGAAATATTAATACAGAGATATTCTTTATGTTTATAATTTTGCAATAATGAATGAAGGCATCCATGTGGAAAACAATCAGAGCTCAAAATGGATGACAGTGATTGTGAGGCTTAGTGAAAGAATGCATTAGCATTTTCACACACTCCCAATGCAAATTGTTTCACTTAAACTTTTTAAATACCATTTTGTGTTCCGACTTAATTTTAATAAGTTTGCAGATAAGGAAGCATAAGCATGGACTTGAAAGGCAGATCGTGAGTCTCTGCAACACATTTATTCACTATTTGATTCATGAGAGGAAAAGGGAAAATTGAAAAGAATGAAAGAACATGATCTTCTCGGAGAAATAATCAATTTTGTGCTGAATCGAGATTATTTAAATATAATAAAAAATATCCATATCAAACATTAATTTGAATTCAATATAGATGCTTGTATAATTAAATGCCCTACTCTGCACAAATTAAAACAGGCCTTTGTGGAGGGTGGCGCTGCTTATATTGGAAATGTTTTACTTACACCCATGCCGTTCTGCTTAGGCTGAAACCCATTTAATAAATATGTTTGGTAGCATACATATTTGTTTTATTAAATTAGGTGTGTTTGTGTATGACTCAGCTAACTGAATAAGGCTTTTAGATCCAAGCACGGAGAATTTGTATCCTTTAATAAAACCTGTATTTCTTTAAAACATATGCAAGAGTTAACATAATAACTTCTTCAGTGATCTAAAAGCTCCCAGTACTTAAAGCAGCTCCACCAAATCTCATGATCATTTTGTAAACGTCGAGCAGATTTCAATTCATTAACTGTGTGCTCTCGTCTTAGGAAACCTGTCAGTGATCTCACTTTAAATAATGGACCTACTGTACGTCTAATTCTGCTGTTCTCCTGCTGTACCTGCTCATTACCACAGCGAACTGTTTTTATTTAACCCCCCACCACCACCACTAGCACCACCAGCACCACCCCATCTCTCCTTCCTCCTCCCGCAGACTTATCACTTGTTTCCGGCAACTGCAGCCTCTTGTAAGTCAAATTGATTGAGTCGTCCTTGAACATCTGTTGTTCAGCCAAGCCTCAAAGGTAATCCCGCTAATGGCCCTCTAAGCTATCCACATAAACACACACATAAATAAAAATGTTTCCAAAGAGATTTGGTCATTGACTTGCTGCTAATCAATTCCGCAGCCGCATCTGTTGATGAAGGTTTGGGAAGTACAGAGCAAGATATATGTAGCGATCAATGCCTGGCACTAGGCTGACTGGGCAGTGAGTGACAGTCACAGCTCCGCCGGGAGTCAACATTTACACACAGATGGACCGGGCCTGTCGGATGTCTTGGCAAAAAGCTGCTGCACGCACACACACACACAAACACACACAGACACACACACAAACGTAAAACTGAAACACTGACCGACAGAGTGTTGTCCATCAATGACACAAGAGGGAAAAATTACGGGCTCGCGTGAAGCACAGTCAGTAAAGTGAAGAAGTGACGTTCATAATTCGAGCTGCTCAGCTCTGGCACAGACTGATATGACTGCTGTTGGACGACTGCCGCTCCACAGAGCCAGTGTTTCAACATTTCACAGAAAAAAATCAGGGAAAAAAAGCTTTTCAAATTGCCGGCCATGTACATTTTTTTTTATCACTGGCTAAAAATTTACTTTTGTAGCCACAAAATGCACAGCTTCAGCTCAACAAGGGTAAAAATGATGACTATAAAAAATGAGCATAACAAAGTCTGAGCTCACACATACAGTACATCAAAATGATGCACGATTAATTATGGTACACCGTTTATGTTCGTGGCCTATTATGCTTGTGATGCATGTCGTCCTCAAATTACCGCTGCTGGTTTGTTAATATCCACATCAAACTGCTTTTGTCCGGCATGGTGGAGGTAACCCACAGCATGGCTTTTTACTCGTGAACAAAGACAAACGTTAAAGGACCAAAACATACCTGCTGCTTTCTCAACACGACACCCACAGGGAGGAAGTTGGAAAAATTCTCCAACACCTGGGCTTACAGCTAGAGAAATATCTGCATATGACAGACCAAGCTGGGCTTTTTTGGATCACTCCTGCTGCCAAGCAATATTCATAAATTTAATTTCCAATCTGCTCTCCTTTTATTAGTTTGGGTGTTATTAAATGAGATTGCTTCATCTTAATATAATATATTTCCAGGGCCTGTGAATGTGGCTAGGAGCTGATATTCAAATTCAATAACATGGCCTGTACTTAGTGCATGGCACTAATAAATGCCAATGTATGATGCATATGAAGACGGGGCTCAACGTGGAAGTCGCAGCGGGCAATAATAATTCTGTGAATGTCCCTCAGAGGTGAGGAGCTCCTCTCTCCACCCTGTGCTCCACTGCTCATATACCTGAAGAAGCCCGGGTGACCTACATACACAGATCGTCGGGATGGGAGTGCAGAAGAGAGGAGAGGCTGCTGTTCATATTTCTCTGTATTTTATTAACTAGACTAGACAAATCCCTGAGCAATGTATACACTAGCTGTGGTACTGCCGACCAGAGAGGGGACTATGTAAATCACAAGTGTGCGACTGATCTTTGACCACTCCGCTGGACGCCAAGGAGCTCGACCTGTTGGATCCAGAACAGACGTCGACACAGTTTGGTGAAGGAGAAAGAAAAACAAATGACCAAGCAGCTACAGTTCAAAGTAGGAGCTTGGTCGCAGTGTCTCACCTTTTGGCCTCTGTAGGGTTAAAACTTGACGTCCCTCCCTTTTTCCTATTTTATCACTGGAACCTGACAACTGCTCTTGCAAAGGTTGCAGCTTAGGAAGCTTAGCTGCAGCAGCGAGTGACCTTTACTTTTATTATGAATATTTCTATTTCATCATTATTATAGAGTGAAATCTATGCATATGATCAGCACAATGGATTTCTTTTTCATTAGTTGTGTAAAATGCCAGTCAGTGAATGGAGGGGCAGCCGGGGCTGCCTGCCAGACTAGGCCCCCCACCCCCCCTCCTCCACTGGAGGGATCTGACAATTGGAATTAATATGCGTAGAGCTTTCCCTCTCCGTATGTTGGCTGAGGTTTTCCAGGCAACTTTATCAGGGGTAACATTATCGAGAGCTTTGCGGAGAGCTTCTTCATCATGCTCACATCCGAGCCTGCCCAACACTTGTCACTGTCAATCACGAGGTGATAATACACAGATGATTCTCTCATTTGGTTTAATAAAATCTCCAGGCTTATTTGAACTGCAGTCATTACAGCAAATAATTGCTGCATTGAGGTTTTAGCCAGGCCATAGCCTCAGGGATAAGAAAAGACTATTGCTATATGAAGGATTTAGCCGATGTTTTTTTTAACCTTTACTCCCCATTTGAATCTAGATTTGGCTTTCTTTATTCAAACTAACATTGTTATTACATATTATCTGGATGTGGAGTCATCTGTTTTCACTTTTTTTTATCTATGCGCTGTCAAGACAGGTTTCACCAGGGACTGCCAATTGTAATTTTTAACTGTCATTTAAACCAAATTGTAGATCTGAATCAGCCGACCTAAAACTCTCTGAAGAAATGGACTGACGGAGGGGAACATATTTCATCCTAAATTTGAATTCTGGCGCCAGCTGAAAGCGCATAGCTGGAAAATTTTGTTGAAACCACAATATATAAATCTTTCAGACAGGGACAATCAGACAAAAA
Organism: Pseudochromis fuscus; assembly: GCA_900323345.1. NCBI lineage: Eukaryota > Metazoa > Chordata > Actinopteri > Pseudochromidae > Pseudochromis > Pseudochromis fuscus. Next base: position 34,451 of record OOFC01014989.1, read on the forward strand.
AAATCCCATTACACCACTGATCTAGTTGGCAAATATATAAAAAGATCTGATGCTTCCTATCCAAATATGTGCTCTAAATGTGCTGTGTATTGATGATTTAACACTTGTGACAGAGATATCTCATAAATCTTGCACTTGAATATATTCTAACTACAATAAAAAATGAATGCAAGTGAGGATATGTTATTTGACCCCATCAAAATCCAGAGTTTAAAAGCAGCTGACATGAAATGTTACGGTGTAAAGTCAAATCCAGCTGCAACAGGTCACATATTCAATTAGGTAATTCAATCTCCCCACTGTAATTACATTCATTAGTATATTTGTTTGACCAAACAAGGTCACAATAATTGATTAAATAAAGAATCAATGGCAAAGACAAAAAACTCATTACAAAAGCACTGGTGTGGATATTTGCACCCTTGTTTGGGTCAGACAGTTTATCTCAATGTCGATGGAGGCAAAGCAGGCATAAACTTATTTGTTTTGAGGTGGTCTTTGATTTGTACGTGTCAGAAGTATGATGGTGACCTTGCGTTGTTGGCTGCCCCAATAAAAAAGCGGGACACTAATTACCTTTGTCAGTGAAGTGTACTTGGGACAATATAGAATCAGATAACAATAATGGAGTCAATAATTTGTATTTACTCTGAAACTTGGACAATGTCATTTCTCCCAATTAGTGCAATCACCCATGCAGTAAATTAGTTTTTTTTTCTCTCACCCAGAAAAATAATTAGGGGTAATTGTTAGGAAATCAATCAATCAACAGAATGAACTGCCAATGAAGCGTGGTCAAAACTCAAGAAATGTGTGACACAGATGGCTTGGATGCATCTTACCCTCTGGGGACTTTGTTGTGCAGTAAACCGAAACATTAAAATAAAGCCGATACAAAAGTGTGTATTTTGATGATTACCTAAAAGTGTTCTGAAGCACTGCTGATTTCTTTGAGAAAAATGTTATTTTAGATGGATTATTTTCAATTAAAAAAAGACTACCTCCTATGGGCATATCCACACAATAAAGTCAGAATTTTATACTTTGGACTTTACGGTTTAAGATAAAGCATTTAAAATAATGATCTATGGATCAACTAACAATGTTTAATCAACTTAAAATGCAGAATGAAAGGTGACATATTTTAAACATTAAACATCCCAAAGAAACTAATGGGTGGGAAGACTTTGAAAGAAATTGTTTTTTTGGTACAACTAATTAATTATAAACGCACCAACTTTCAATTACAACCTAACCTTTTGTAAGGCAATTAATTCAAGCAACACACAGGGTGACGGACTCCTACTGATTTCCAGGAAATTTAGGGCCTAATTATGTTTATATATTCTTTTTTTCTTTTTCTATTACATGAAAAGGGTAACTATGGCAATAACAATCTTAAAATTACATTTCCAGGATTACAGAAGTAATTTATCAATAACCAGACTGACAAAATAAAGGCTCAGGTTTGTGTACTTACTGTTTGATTGACAGCGCCTCTCCCTTTTATAAGCGTCTACACTCTGGAGGCACCAGCAAATCAACTGTGAAAACGTTTTTTCTACAAGCCAATAGAAATCCGTTTTGCACATGGAAACGCCCCCTTATTTGTTAGATTGATCTCCAGTTTCCGTGTCTGTCAAATTTAGCTAGCCAACATTAGCTAGCTAGCTAGCCGGGATGCTACCTAAAGGAATGGCGAGTAGCTGAGCAGCTTCTGCGGAATTTAACGTGAGAAACGCGTTAACATCTCTTTAAAGGGGACTTTTACAGATTATAAGCAAATACGGTGAGTTACATCACGAAGCTTTGTTCCGTGCAAGTGCTAAAATTAAAGTGAATAGTCAAGTTGTTAGCAACGTCAAAGGTAGCTTGTATGCTAATGCTATAAATAACGTTAAGTCAGTGAAGGAAAACAGGTGAGACAGCTTCAGTGTATGGACACTAACTTAACTAGTCTTAAGCCTCAGAAATATATTTAGCTAGATTTCCAGCTGTCAGCTTGAAATACATTAGTTTTTGCTACCTAACGCAGATTCCTGATGTTTTCTAACGTAGCATTGGAATCAAAGGCTGTTGCGAATGACACGATAACTCGATGTCCTGTCAAAATACTACGACGTTATTAGTACATTTTATAATAAGTAAAACGTTGGTGTCGGTTGTTATCATCCTGCTACGTAACTTTTTAAACGTCGACAACACTACAAACAGCTAGCATACGTGATGAAACAGCCAAGCTGAGCTACCCCAAACAACCCTTCATTTTAAATCCCTCCGGAGTGGTGAAGTTTCTCATGTTGTGTTTTGTCTGCGTTTAGTCTCGAGATACTTTATTGCTGACTGTTGCAACGACAGATATCTGTACTTCCACTGCATCAACAATCATTTGTTTCATATATCTGCTTTCACTCGCAGCAGCGGATGGCTCGGACAGTACTCACCTAAAAAGAGGGACAACAAACTGAACCTCTGAATGAGTAATGAACCTAAACCCCTTCTGGAGCATGTCTACAAATACAAGTCGTAAGGTAAAGTTAAACACGGTGGACCAGTACTTGTTTGCTGTAACATTGCTTAAAAATCTACAGTGGCTGAATGCTTGTGTTACATGTCAGTACACATTTACATTTAAGACGGAGAAAGCCTTTCTCTGAAATTGACTGCACATGACAGTCATGTGAGCTTTACAGAGGTAAAAATGAGACTTCTATCAAAGTCTTTTCAGGTCAGAAATGTTGCAGAAACTCTGTGACTTGCCCTGGACCTGCAAATTCATTTTTAATACCATGGGTTGCTGAGCCATTATAGTTTGACTGTTCATCAACATTAAACTGTTGCTGCCATATGGTTAAACTTAGAATGCATTGGGTATTCACAAACTGAGTTTTTTTTTTTTAAGCCTATGTGTTTTTTTTAAGGTTGAAATATGATTCTTTCTTTATTCTCTACTTTTGTTTAGAACAGCCCAGCCTGTAATCCTGTTTTTAATCCTGCACCTGTTCTAACTTGTATCTTTTCCCCTAGGAATCTTGTTAAACTGGATTTTTTTTTAATACTCAAGTTGCAAGTGTGATCTAAATTTTGGGAAAGAAATTCATACTTTGTGAATGTAAAGTATATGATGTATATTTATATGGATGCATGCGTTTACTCTTGTTTAGTGCAGAACACCAGTAAGCTTTACTTGTATCAGTTGCTTAGCTTGAATTCCCACCAACAATGGGGAGGGGAGGTATTTTAGCATGCTGGTACAACCCAAGTGAGGTATGGAATAGGCAAACAATGTACCCTGCACATGGGTGTGAGTTCATGTATTTCTGCCTCGTCATAGGAACAAATTTAAACATTCTGTAGTTCAGTCTGTCCTCAATGAATATCCAGGCGAGATCTGATGCATTAGCCCATTATTCATTACAAGCATTCCTGGCATACTTGTAGTGATCATCAGCAGCGTTGGCTGTGGCTTCCTGATGCACCCTGCTTTTCCGCTGCTGTGAGCTCGATGTGTACTGTGACACTATATTTTAACTGCTCTTATCATTCTCAGCAGCCTCAGTAAGATACAATGATAGCTCTGGTTGAAAGTGTTTGGTCTTGTCTAGACACGGCTTCCTGATAAGCTGCAAAGCAGATGGGCAGCGTAACTTGAGAAGGTCGGGCACAGCACATGGTCACTACTGTGGGCCAGTGGTCTACTTTTGAGTAATGGTTCATAAACAGTAGCCTTTTTCTAATTCTGCCTCTCAAGACTTTCCTTCTCTCCCCTCATGAATATTTAACAGTTTGCGCTGTTGTCTTATTTTTCACTAAACAGCAGAGATCTGACAACGAGGATCAGAGTGGGCACGGGGAGCAGAGAGCTAGCCCGGCCCGACTATCCTTTGGCAAAAAGCAGCTTCCACCCATTCCTAAGAATGCAGCCCCCATTACCAAGCCTCCATCAATGGGCACTCCAGTCCAGTCAGCCAATGGCACACATGCTTCCTATGGCCCTTTTTACTTGGAGTACTCTCTGCTGGCTGAGTTGTAAGTACTGGTCTTGTATTAGACTTTAAATTCTAGTTGTTTTTAATCCTTTGGCACTTGCCATGTTGTGTGTTTGCCTGTGTTGCCTGCCTGGATAGAAACACAAGAGTCTATATTACACTGTGTGTATTACTTAAATGAAGTTACAAGTATCTTTCTTCCTTTTGTATTTATCTAACTTCTTGTCATGTGACCTGCAGCACACTAGTGATTAAGCAGAAACTCCCTGGAATTTACGTCCAGCCATCCTACAAGTCGGCATTAAGTAAGGACTCACAAAATCTAATTAACTTTGAAATCTATACACGGTCACTGATAAACCTTCTGTGCACTGAACACTGCTTTGGTCAACAGGATTCTTAAGTTGTTACATGTAAATATTCTGATATACCACATGTCTCCCACTCTTTAGTGTGGTTTGGGGTCATATTTATCAGACATGGCCTGTACCAGGATGGCGTCTTCAAATTCACCGTGTATATTCCAGATAACTATCCAGATGGAGAGTGTCCTGTAAGTGTTAATGTACTAACTTTACACATTATTTTTACTTATCCATTTCCTTTCTAAAGTCATGAACAAAACAAACAACCTTTTTTAAAAGTTCAGATCTTTCCAGTTTTGTTAATATTTAGAAATAAAAGATTGATGCAGTCTGGAAATGTGTTCACAGTTGAATGTAGCCTACACAATTTTATATAAGATAGTTTACAGTATTTCGGATTATCGAAGTTCAACTCTTCAGATCCAATAGCAAGTAACATTTGATCAGTCATTGTAGAAACTGTGATTTGTATTAGAAATGTCCTAAAGTTTTGGGGCAAGCTCTCAATTGTTTATGCTTCATTTCAGAAATTAGTATTTGACATCCCAGTCTTCCATCCACTTGTCGACCCTGTGTCTGGGGAGCTTGATGTGAGAAGAGCTTTCACCAAATGGAGGTAGGTTCTCTGTTTTTATACGTATGTCTTGTCCTTTCCAATTTTCCATTGAATTTTGTATTGCAGTAACAAAAAAAATGCAAACATAAGTGAAAATGAATTTTTATGCACCCTGAGCCAGTCCCACATGGCTGTACTTCCTCTTGTAATGGGATGTTACAGTACATTTTCAGTTAAAGGCAAAATTATTTACAGTCAATATATTGTTAATTAAAAAGAAACAGAATAAAAACTGAGTTTTGAACCATAGCTGTACTGTGTAGTGAGTATACACTGTACAATGATGATAATAAAATATAACGCACTACACTAAGCTGTACACCAAGGTGCAGGATTGTTCATTAATGGTTTGGAGAATCGGTTGCATATTTGGTGTATGTGGTAAAAATAAAGATGGCACAAGATCATCCCCTGAATCTGACACTTTATTTGTCATTTATTCATTTTATCAATCACAACAAGGTTTTATAAGTAATCACCATTCTATGATGGAGTGGTGCTCACTTTCAGTAGTGGGCAAAGTAATGAAATATATTTGATACTGTGAGTCAGTTTTCTTACTTCAGAAGAAAAAGATCTGACCTTAATGCCTCAAGATTTAAAGCATGTCCAACAATGTGTTCTGTTGTGTTCTTGCAGACGGAATCACAACCACATCTGGCAGGTCCTGATGTACGCACGGACAGTTTTTTACAAAATCAACACAACGGACCCACTTAACCCAGAGGCTGCTGTGCTGTGAGTTACTGAGTTTTATCCTCATGTAAAATGTTCAGACTTGTACAATCAGAACACAAACACACACAGACTCTTTCTAGGAAGCCATGTGATGATCGATTTTTTTAATGTTTGTCCATTATTATTGGAAAAATAACATAGTAGAAGGGTCCTACAACTGGCCGTAGTCATTGTATTACAGCCATTAATAACTTAGTAACTGGTGCTATTTGCTAGAAGTCCAAATGTCTGCAGTAAACAAAGCTTAAAGATGATTAATTGTGTAAATGTACATAGATTTAGTAACAAAGAGCAAAAAGTCTACGGAAAAGCAATCTTTTGGTATAGATTTAGTATTAAAAAAATATGTTTTTTCCCCCTTCACAGATATGAAAAGGATGTGCAGTTGTTCAAAAGCAAAGTGGTGGACAGTGTGAAACTATGCAACAGTCATCTTTTTGACCAGCCCAAGATAGATGACCCCTACGCAATAAGGTTGGTGAACTGTCCCTTCTGTGAACTTTCCAGTGCTACAACAAAATGAACACTGTAATCCTCTGTTTGTGTGTTTTTTCTCACACTTACTTCTCCTGTGTTATCCATTGGTTTCAGTTTTTCTCCATGGAACCCAGCTGTACATGAAGAAGCAAAGGAGAGGATGTTCACATACAAAGTGAGACAAAACAAATGAAGTGTAGCATCTCTGTTCAGTTGTATTACAGCAGGAGAGTGCAAGCTACTGCAGTAGAGCTTTGCTTAAGTTAGACAGTAGGCTGTTCCTGTTACGTAACTGCTAATTTACCTTTGTTGCCCTAGAGACGGCCTGAGGATCACCACAAGGGAACGCAGGTGTCAGGGTTGTCTTGGGTGAAGCCAGGATCAACGCAGCCCTTCAGCAAAGATGACAATCCTCCCCAGAGCTGAACCTGCACTTTCGCTGCTGCGGCCACTAGAGGGAGACACGAGCATTCGGCTGCCGACGCTTGACTCAGCTGTTTATGTGAATAGGAACCTGGAAACAGTTGGGAGAACTTTATATTAACTCTTATTGCTCAGCTTTAAAAGCTTTTGTAGGCATCTCCTCAAACAGCTTTAGAATAAGGAAACCAAGTTTGTATCATATGTAAATTGACGATGACAAATGGATGTCTCAGCAACATCGGTTAGGTTGTGATGCAATCAAAGCGCATTCTCGTTTAGATTTTTTATTTTTTTTGGGTGGGGTTTGGATCCATGCTTGTTTGGTTCAGTGATAACATCCTGTCCTGAAGCAGAACATTTTGCTTTTATGTGGGAAGCACAGCAGACTGCATGATCCATACCGCTTGTTTAAACTGGCTCAGGACTGTTTATTTGTCAGACTTGGATTGTTTCCAGTCACAGCTGCGTGAATGAAACATCCTGATCACATCCTTTCACCCTATTCCCACTTAGGTTTATGTAAGTTTTATATTTCTTCTCATATTGGACAATGATTTCTTTTAATTTCCACTGTAAACTATTGTCTTGCATAGTTCTTAATATATACATATAAATATAAAGCAGGGCAGGCAAGAATGGTTTTAAATGAGATGCTAAATAAGTAAGCACGTGTATTTTAATTTGTCTTATTTGAAATCATTTTGAATGTTTTATGTACCATTGGTTATTAAAGGTTTGATGTGTAAATAATGGATGCCGTGCTAAAGTTTGACTTTAAGAGACACCTGCATAGATGGTTGGATTTTTTTTTTTGTAAGTCAATGTTTTGGTTTTCTTTGCAAATCATCAGAAGTTACTTTAAGCTCCCCCAAGTCAGACTAGTTACAGCGGGATTTCTACATATGACTAAAGGAAAATCATAAATGTATTTTGATAAGGTTTAGTTAGTATCTACTTTCTGAGCAGCACAAAATGTCCAAAGCCGGTGTCAATTTGTGCTTGGTGTCTTATTCTGGCTTGATAGTCAGATGTCTCAACACCTTTCAATTTGCATATCATGCTGGAAAAAGATGTTCAAAATATGTCCCACCAGGGAAACAACCATAGTAGAATTAGCAGATACGGTGCTTGTTAGACCTATTTATAGCTGCAGTGACAAGGCGAGGACATTACAAAATCACAGTGTACTTCACACTCTGACATTTGGGCTGTGTGCATCTTCAAAATGTGTGAGTTTTAATGTGTTCTCTATGGAACCATTCCTTCTCCACTGCATAGATGACATGCAATTTAAATGCTTATTTGAAATCAATTAAAGGGTTTTAAAAAGTTGTTATGTTTTCGTGCATTTGTTGTTAAATAATGAATTGTAGCACCAGTGATCCCTGAACATTAATTTACTTCTACTTATTACTTATCTATTGAATGGATGGATAAACAGATGGATTATTATTATAATATATTATTATTATTAATCCCAAACTAGGGAATTATTTAAAGGACATTTACAGCAGAGGTCAAGCAGGAAAACTTAAAGACCTTGCAATATTGTCTTTGACAAAACCAGGACACAGTCGCTCTGTAATACATGTGTGCTATAGACTTAAAAAGATTATGGATGTTGTACTTTTTCCTTTGTGAAGACTATTGAGGGTGACAGGTTATTTATATAATTTTCATAACAATGGATTTTAAAAGTAAAAGTAAAAAAACTAAAGCAAAAGACATCAATGGCATCAAATAGAAATAAAGCTAGGAAATACACAAGAAAAACAGAAAATACACAAAATGTAGAAGATAGAAAAAAGAAAAACACACTTTTTTAAATGTAGGGGCATATTCTACAATATAATGCAAGAAAATTAAAAAAAATATATGCGCTACAAACAAATGATTCTGGGGAAAGTGTTTATAACCAGAAAATATTGGAGTCTATTCTTATACTAGTGATAATAGTTTTTAAGAAACACTAATGAAACTGAGTTCAGAAGCATGTGCACGTATGAAAATATGTGTCAATAAGCTTTTTTGATATGATGAATTAAAAAAAATACTTGTAACAAACAGGCAATAGTTCATACTTATTTTGATACAATGAAATATTTAATTTCCTGCTGCATGTCTCTCATGCCGTCAGCAGAGGTCGGTATGTCCCCACAGTGCGCGGCCGCTCTCCGGCTGCTGTCACGTTCACAGCTCGGAGAGACTCTTGTCCATGTGCGAAAGTAAAACCCCTTCTGATTGGCTCTGGCTCGGACGCGGCCATCTTATGCACTCTGTCAACATAGCCACTTTACAACCGGTTACACGATTTAATCAGCGGGTTTCAATCTTCAGCTGGGCTCGCACCGTCCCCGCCGTCCTCAGGCCGAGGGGACCGGTTTTCGATTTTGCGCGGACGGGCGACATTGTTGCAAATTGTGCGCCGTCCAATCACAGAGGGCGACAGTAGTATGCAAATGTGGTGTTATCACAGTCACGTCAGCAGCAGCAGCAGAGCCGCTGCGCCGTGGTCGCCAGCAGGAGTACAACTAACAACACAGTCACAACTTCGCCGATAACACTTTGGCTACATTGACGCCCGGAGTTGCGCCCTGCTGTTCATTCGAGGTAAGAAATAACACTTGTTTGGGGTGTTTGTTTCACGAGAGACATTCTGGACTCGAGGGGTTTTGTTTCATTCAAGCGAGGAGCTGTCAAATTACGGACAGTCAGTCAGTCAGTGAGGGTCGCCTCAGCTGTCTGATGACACACCGCCGAGCTCGGTGTGTATCCACCCGGTAGAAACAAGACCGCCGAGTTTACCGAACTTAACCACATTTCTTCAAGTGCGCTTTTAAAAAAAACAACACCAAATATCAATGTACTTTCAAAAGAGTTTGTAAATGAGAACGCGCGTGGTTCCAAAGTGGTTCTTTGGTTCGTGGTGGTCCTGAACTGACAGCGACCAGCGCCGGGGCTCAGTCAGCACTTCACTGTGGACGCACCAACCACAGGTTTAATTAGAAATGAACGGGAGAGTCAGCGAAGGAGAGAGAACTAGTTACTTTGTATTATCACGGGCACCATCAGTGACGACCTCTCCATCCATCTCCGGCCTCCTCCTCCTCCTCCTCCTCCTGGTCTTCTTCAGTGAACAACGTCACGACACCTTTTGAATCCAAAGTGGGGGGTTTGTCTCGGAGCACGTGTCTCCCACGACCTGGGGGGTGGTGTTTGGGACCAACAGTTTGAAACCCGAAATGTCCCACTCGCGTTCATTTTGGTGTCTCCCACTTGGCGAGCAGTTGTGCTGAAAGTAGCGCAACACATTGCCGCCTCGCTGGCTCATCAAACGCACCGCGGCAGCAGCTGAAGCCATTTGTGAGGGGGAAGGAGATGAAGAGGATGCTGCTCATTTCAGAGGTGAGCTCGGTGTCTCAGTTAATGATACTCCTCTATCAAAGCACTGAAAACACGACTAATGTGCTGCCAAGTGGCACCACTGTAACAATTAACACATGTAAAGTCTCTTGAAATTTAAAAAGCGCTTTCAGCCTCAGCAGTGCTCACTTTTTCTTTCTTTTCCCCATCTTAGCGGGGCTAACTTTAATCTTAATTTTTTTAGTCTTGATACGTTGATTTGACGCAGTTTAAATGAGGTGCACAGAGCTGGACATGTAGTCCCAGGAGGACAGTTTTTGTTGATATGAAACATGTCACACGTGTGGACGTTGCTCACACCGTCACCATCATGGAGGAAACAGCTGGAAAGCAGCAGAGGGGACTGATCTGCGCCTCAGGGACAGATGGGTGGTTTGTTAAAGGTTAGCACTGGCTTGGCTAGCTGGCAAGAGGACATGGGGAAATACACGTGTGTGTTATTTTATTTTAACCTCAGTTTTATATATATTAAGAGCCTGGATGATGTTCTCTTCACCTTAGCTCCAGCTTGGTTTTAGCTTTATCTCTCATTTAAATCATCTCAAATAAGACTCCAGGCCTGGATTTCCATTTGTTTTTGTGTTTGTTAAATGAAAGAACACAAGCACTTTGTCTACATCGTGTCACAATTGGTGCACTTCAGCAACTATCATTATCGGTAAACAAAAAACCCTCTTTAGCCAGATTACTAAACCTTGAAGAGGAATAGAGATTACACAACATTTTCTCATGACTTTTTTTTCCCCCACAATCTAATACAAATCATGAGTATGTTAATTGTGAATGTAGACATTTAAATATACACTTCAATAAATGACAAGTGGGAATTTAACATTTCATGACAGTCACATGGTTATCCACTAAACAAGATGATAATCAAACAAGACACTGCGGTGAACATTAAGTTGGAAACTCGACTGACAGCATTGGCATAAAAACACAAACAGGAATGCCTTCATGCCTTTTGTAAATAGGTTTATTACTGGAACAGGTTGTTAATGGGGAGTGATAACATACAGTATTTGATATGTGCCTGCTTACTATAATAAAGATTTTTTTTTTATTCAGTTAATGATGAAAGTTGTATTTTAGTTTAAATGACAATTAAGATTAGATTGTGTGAATTAATTTATAGGGGATAGTACACACTTTTCAACATTGATCTTAACAGTTAGAATGATATTAAGAGACATAAACACAGCTCAAAGTGTAACCTTTTTCAGTAGTGGTAAGAATAGCATACAGTATTAATTAATCATTACATTTTAGTTTGGCAACCGTAGAATTGCTCCTGGATGCAGATGTGATGGGTATTGGTCTGTTTATCACATTACTGATGAGCAACTTGTCCAGGTTGTACCACAGCCCTCGCCCAATGTCAGCAAGAAGCGCAGATATATAAATATAATGAATCAATAGTGATACAAAGAGTTAATATTTTTATATTGATTGATAATGTACCTTCAATGGTAAAACTTTAGATCCTTTCGACTTGCATGGAAAAACAGCAGCAGCAGCACAGTTAAACAAGAGCTTTCCTTCAGTGAAACCCTAAAGACAAGAATCTGCTCTTCCCAGTGAATCACATTGTAGTATAACAACTCAAGTCTGTTGTCTTTGTTTTGCCAAGTACGAGAATCCCGACAATATGTTTGCATTTTCACAGAATGCCCAAAATTAATGGTGGATCTGGATCTGGAGTTTTGAGATTTGGTGGATGTTGAGCCACTAATTTGTACAGTTCTGACTTGAAATCATAGACTGCATGTAGAAACAAAGCAACCGGGGCTTAAAAATGAGGAGGTGCTGAAAAGTACAAGTATGGCCACTAGATGCTGGCTCCCAAAGTCATTCTGATGTCATTAGCTAAGGTTAATTCTTCTTATCTGTGATCTGGTCCATCTGAAAAATAAATCATCATTGAGTAGATATTAAGCTAAAACCAAAGATTTAGAGGCGTGGTTAGTTTGACCAGTGGGTCGAGCCTCATACACATTGGACAGTGTCCTCGGGTTCAAGGGTCAGACCTGCCTCCTTACTCCTCCCTTCACATCCAAATATGGTCACTTCTGGCTCCAAAAACTCAACATGGTGACACTGAAATGTCAATCTCTCGGCTTTAAAATGTGAGTCCACAAGCCAACGGGTGATGTCACATTACCTCCATTGATTCTATATACAGTCTGTGCTTCAAATAATGAGTTGGCACTGCACACTGTCAGTTGTATTATTAATGTATTTGGGTGAATGAATGTACTCATTACTTGCCTTAAATGTCAGTCATGCCATTGCTTTGAACAGAAAATACACCAGCAACCCCAAGTATATTTCAAAACATATCACCTTTGGATATGTTAAACCACGTATGTTACTCAATAAAAACAGTGAGTGCTGCCACATGTGAGACGAAGACAGAGGAGAAATGCCTGTGTTCAGCTGTGTTTTTTTCTGTGCCTGTGTGAAGAGCAAGTCAGCACATAATGACTGACCTGGGTAGGCTTCTGTCATCTTCCGCTGGTCTGTGGTTGCCAAACGCACACATGCGCGTGCTCAGAGGGCCTCTTCTGCCTCTGTCCTTAGCTGTTGAAATTCTATCAGCTGTCTGCACCTCCCACACATTCTGCAGTAGCAGGGCAGGCAGCTTCATTGGATGTGGAGGTGGGGGCTGAGGTGCGTTTGTGTGTGTGTGTGTGTGTGTGAAAGGGGTGGGGGTACAGGAAGAGGCACCTGCTGGTGGCTGGTGGTTGGTTTGCACCAGCTGCTTTGCTGCACACATGAAAGGCAGCGCCGACAGACAACTGACAGTACCAAATTTTTCCAGGTCCCTCCTGACTTAACTATTACATGGATATAAGTTATTTTTTTAAAATGCTGGATGGGGATTCATACAGCTCTGCTAGCCGATAAGCATTCATTACTGATGAGGAAATGGATGATAAAAATAGATGTGGTGTGGAAAAAATATACTTGATACGTTGTCATGTCATCTCAGACTGAAAATGACTCATTTTGCTGTTTGTGTGTGGTAAGGTTTCTGCTGGATTTTTTTCCCTAACTAGTATCTTATAGTTTGTTTGCAAACTGTGATCTGATCTTCATCTAGACTGTACATTTCTGAGGAGAAGGCACATCTTCATCTTCTCATATTAGTGTAGTGTTAATTGTTTTCTCTCCCTTTTGTGCAGGCACACAATATAATGGATATGCTGTAGCTCTGTAGAGAGGCTCATTGGGACCAGCTTGGATCCAGTGGTGTTCCAAAGGTTCCAGTCACCGCCGGCCTCTGCCATGGACTTCTTCGATGACCCCAACCTCTTTGTTGGGGGTTTGGAAGGGCTGGACGAGGATGGCTTCCCCTCGGCACCATCACTCGTGGATGAGCTGAACCTCAGTGCTGACTTTGAACCCCTCCAAGTGGAGCCACTTGGTCCAGGGAAGCATCAAGACATGATGCCACCAGCCTCTACTCAGCAAGGCATGCCCAGTTACAGTCAGCCGGTAGGTCCCCATTACATTGGGATGAAGGCCCAGAATCCTATGGGTCAGGCCTTTTCAGATTCTCGGAGCACAGGTGGCAGCATGATTGCAGAGCAACATGGCCCGTACCACAATGCCGCCATGAGCCAAGTCCCTCAACCAAATGGGCTGTTCTGTAACAGTGGCAGTCCAATGTGGGGCAACCAAGACCAGAATGGGAATATGTATCACCCTTTATCTCAACAGCAGCAACAACAGCTTTGTCATCAGCAGCAGCAGCAGCAACTGCACAACCAGCAACTTCGTGTCAGGCAACAGCAAGCACAGCAGCAGCAACAACACCACCCCTGTCATCGTCAACAACAGGAGCAGCAGCGCAGAATGCGACAGCAGCAGCTGCAACAACAGCAAAGTCATCCACAGCAGCTGCTAAACCAGCACCAACAAATTAACACTCAAACGGGATCCCTGCAGCAACAGCATCACAATTTCCCCTTTCACCAAGGAGGTCAGTCGAACAGGCAACAGCAAATTCTGCATAGTCAGCAGCAGCAGGTTCAGCAGCAACTAACTGGAAGAGAACCACAGTTCCCTTCAAGGGTTCTTCCAGCCAAGTCTTATTTGGATAGTCAAACTGCTTCTCTGAGTGGGACCTGCTTACAAACACAGCAGCAACAGGGTAGCTACCAGTTGATCAGGGGAGGTCAAGCCTTCTCTGGGACGCCTGACTCTAACCTGCCCTTCCCCATGCATTCATCATCTATGGTTCACTCCCTGCCTACTTGCTCTGTCACTTCTGCCAGTGTTTACCAGCCGGCTCAGTACCCTGCCTACCCCGGAGAGCCAGAAATACCCAGTCTCAGTCAGCAGTCTTTGTCCTCAGCTTCAGTATCCAGACCCACCACCACTGCACCTCTCACTTCTACAGTGCCTGAGCTATCCGGGACCGCATGTCAGTTTTCATCCACAGCACTTATGAGTCAGCAGCACACTAGGACCCCGGTTAGCCAGACAGAGGAATGTCCTTTCCGAGCCCTGCGTTGCTCTGGAGAACCCCAGGGAAACTGCAAGTCGTCGGAGATGTTTGGCGACTCTATGAGCTGCTACCCCAGCATCGCCAGCCACCTGCCCTCTGAGCAGCCTCAGAGCTGCGGGGTTGTCAACACTAATGGATACCAAGCTTTGGAAGACAGCCTCCTCCCATCGCAGGCTCATGGTGGAGACTTGGAAGGCCTGGAACCTCCTGACCTCCTGCCTGACCTTCTGCCCCAGCTGGAGGATGCTTTCAGGCAGCAGAACGAATCCAACTGCTCCTGGGCGGATTCCAGTCAGGAGAGGGAACACGAGCACAGGAAACCACCACCTATTGAGTACAAAGATGAGAAGGTAATACAGTTTATTTTTTGGTTCTTAGAATCTAAACCTTTCATTCTGTCTGTTCCACTGTATTTCCAAACACCATGTTCACTCTACCCTTCACACATATTTCTTTTGAGTTGTGATTACCAAGGAGAATGAAGATTGATAAGTTGGAATTAACTGAACCAGTGACATTTCTTTGCTGTCATCAGGAGGATTTATGTGGTCTTCTGGTATATCATGCCGTAGAATCCCGTCAGTCTTGTAATGTTTAACTAACTATCCCAGATAGATCATGTGCTTGTCTAGAAGGAAACCTGCAATCAGTTGTGGAGTGGGGGAAGGTGGATAGGCGGTACCTAGGGCAGCCTGAAAGCCTTCTGAAAATGATAATGGTCAGTCCAGCCTGGCCTGTCTATCTGCCCCGTGTGCCGACAGCAGGTCAGGCCTGATTAGGCTAAGAGTGGCAGGAGTGTCTTCAGGACTTAGCTGTAAGCATACTTAGGGCTATATCAAGATGTGGGTCAGGGCAAGCCAGAGGCACTTGCACACTGCCTCGCTGGAGTGTGGGGGAGGTTGCACGCTGTTGTGGTAGCTGCCACAGTTTATGCGTGTGTGTGTGTGTGTGCGCGTCTCTGTGCGCGAGTGCATGTGCACGTGTGAGAGAGCGAGTGGTCGGGAAAGAGCACGGTGAAGGAGAGTGGTTAGCACTTGAGAGAAGGGGGGGAGGGGGTTTGTGAGATGGAGAGGGCAGTAGCTCATGGAAAAAAGGAGGAGAGCTTAGGAAAAGAAAGGGAGGGAAAGAGACAGAGAGGAAGAGCACGAGAGTGAGAAGAGAAGCGGAGGGGGAGGTTGGTAGAATGCATTAGCTGGCTGTAACAGGCTTCAGGCGGTTCCTGGACCTCAGTTGGCTAGTAACTTAGCAGCATCCACACAGCCTCCTGGCCCATGGGTGACACATGACCAGCAGCAGACGTTTCATCACGGTCTGCACGCTTTAAAAAAAAAAAAAAGGACATATGAATTAGAACGCATCTGTGTGCTTCCTTTTGATGAGATTCCTGTTATATTTTTGGATTGTTTAAAACAACTAAACATGTGTTGTTGAGCTAGTAATAATGTGCACATGTTGAAAACTGACACATTTCTCCCGGAGAGCTCTTGTGTTTTCTATGGCCCACTACTGACAGAGCAGAAACTATCTCATTGCCACTGACAACACAGAAGTGTTGTTTGACATTACTGTACCAGCTTCATCTTTCCTGCACTTACCCCCGCGTAGTAAACATACAAATTACTACACGTTTACAGTTTGAGTGAGTCATTTAAATCTCTGAACAGGGTCCACTTACTGGCAGCGGCATCATTGTGTTCCCCCACTTCTGAAACCAAATCTGTGCCCCCTCGACAAAACACAACTTGTGTTTTGAGTACTTTGACTATTTCCCAACAGCCAGCAGGTGACAACAAAACTGGTGGTCCGCCTAAAACCAGGGCTCAGCCACGCGGGGCCATTTGCTCACCTGCAATGGTCCTTGATTGAAACGGGGCCATGAACCACAGCCATGTGAACGAGCCTCTCCCTGTCTGTGTCAACATCCAGCCCTGTGTTGATGCTTACAGGCTGACTGTGCTATTCGTGTGCACCGATGTGTGAAGAGCCTGCTGATAGTGTGTTTGCTGAACAGGCAAGGCATCAGGGGATAGCGGCCCACTCTTCACTCCCCCGCAGTGAATGTGGCTAATTAGGATTTCGAATGGTTGTAATGGTCAGCTGCAGCTGTGATGAGCACTCGGGGATCAAGATTGAATAGTTGTCCCAGGTTTCTGCATTCAGAGGTTAAACTGTGGTGAGAAAAGTCTTGGGTCCTGTTGCAATAGGTCTTAATTCAAACAAACAGATGTGTGGAGAACTCTGGTGGCTCCAGTCCCATGAATCACTGCAGGAACATTTATGTACTGCTAGGGGCTTTCTCCGAGGAGGTAACAGGCGAGAGACCCTTCTGAGCTGGATGCCAGTTTTTAATACTCGCATACACTCAAGTCAGTCAGCAGTCAGGCTTTATGCCTCGACTAGTCAGGGACTCAAGATTGATGTTTTCACATCATCTCACATCACACTTCAATTTCATGTGTACAGCAAGTTGTCAGTTGGATTTTCATAGAATTGGTGATGGGTGTGAAAATATTTTGCAGTCTTAACTATTTAGTTCTGATTCTTGGTTTCAATAAAAATGAAGCAGAGCACGACTTTCTATGCAGTCTTTGTCAAACAGTTGACTTCTGTGTGTTACCCAGCAGACCTCATGAGCTACAAATTAAGGGTGCAACGATACACAGCATTAATAGTTCTGCATGCATGCATCTGTTACTTTCAAAAAATGAACAGTTATACACTCAAATGGTGCATAGTGACAAAAAGAGAAGACCCGAATCTCCACTATGAAACATGTAAAATAAGTTAAGCAAGTCCAGTATATGTATAATTAACTTAAAGCCAGCAATGCAATTTCTGCTCTTCAAATGCCCACAGTAGTGCTACTTTTCTTTCTTTTTGTCAACACTGAAAACACAGCTATGTTGTTTGAAGAAGGGAAAAAACCAACAAAAGCGAGTGGGGGTTTGGTATTTACGCTTAGAGTCAGCTCCACATAGTGGCTGCTTGATTGACCCTCATGGTGTACAGTCACAGAGAAGTCATGGATGCTGAGTGTGTAGAACGGACGAAGAAAACACAAACTGGACATGTAGTGTCCGTTAACTTATGGCACATGCTCAGTAAACCTGCGACAATGGCAGCTGAGCTTTTAAGGCCAACACTGTTACTGGAGCTGATAGACAAAAACTAGTGCATCACCAAAACGCTCCGGGTGGAGTTTGTGGTCTAGAGTATTTGTTCAGAGTATGTAAACATAAAATGACTTATTTGGATTACAGGGCTTAAAGAACTGGGAAAATATTCAGGAGGAACAAAGGCATCGTTACAAGTGGAGCTTTACTGTGGTGTTCATGTTAAATCACCTTGCGTACTGTCCCTTTACTGCTGAGGGATATTTTCCAAAATGTAAGTGTTGCAGTGGGTATTGGTCATCATCCACCACTATTTTAAATTTGACATATTTAAGATTTGTTTCCACATCAGCCAGTTATTCATCTCTATAGATAGCTGTTAACTTGTTGGAGTCATTGTCGTCATAATGGGAGATTTGGATATCATGTTTGTGGGATTCTGTCTTGATCACATCTTAATGTGTCTGAATTTAGATTTGACCGAGATATTTATGGGTACAAATTAAACTCTTAAGCCCCAAAGGCAAAAAGCAAAGTGGTTTTGAAGATTTTTGGGGCAACAGCAGAGCATGTTAGCTATCCTGGTTTTAGTCCTGCTTTTTGGTACCAAAGGAGCCACTTCCATTCAAAATAATTATTGTTACGACACAATTGGAGACATAAATTAAAGCTGTGGGCAAAATAAACACATAATCACAGATTAGACCTAAAAAACTCTCTTTCTCGTGGAGTCGGGTATTTACAATATGAGTTAATATCAGCATAATTCTATTTCTTTCTGTTGTTTGCTATTGTCGTGCCACATGTATGACATGTATGTGTGGCGTGGCAGCTTTGTGCTATGGCCCGAATTGCTTCGTATTTTAGTTTGACCTCCTTGTACGACACTATTTCAACTACAGCTTTAAATGTAAAGGTGGCAGCAGCTCCTGTGCTGAACAGAACAGAGAAGAGATGGACGTGGAGAATATTGTTTTTTCCTGGTTAATGCTCATCTTTCCTCTCACCCACTCACCCACCCTGAGGGAGTTATTCCTTCCCACTGTCGCCAACTGCTGCTGAAAGTCGGCACGGTCCATCATTTTTTCTTAAGCCCTGACCTGTTGTGATTTGGTGACACGTAGATAAAATTGAACAGATGTGATGGATAGTCATGGCCTGGGTTGCTGTAGCTACTGGAGCCCCCCTCCCCTCCCCTGCAGGTGCTGACACTGAGCAGGTGCCTCCTCGCCGCCTGTCTGCGCCGCTGGTTCACTGGTTCAGATTTATTATCTGACCGGGTTCGTTTCTGCTCTCCCCTGTCTGCCCTGCCTCGGCCTCTGAGTCGTGTCGCCAGTGAGCGACTTGTGCTCACGCTGCAGGGTTTGAATGTGCGACACACTAGCTTTGTTGCTTTCTGACCTCTCTGAGGTTTATGTAACTGCGAGCCAAGCGGCCGACCAGACTGGGCAGGCCGTGCCATAATCAGCCTTGAAACTCGACACCGTGCATCACCCCAGCCCTCACCCCACCACCTACATGCGCCACACACAAGAACATTTTGCACACACACACACACCCATGGGAAACCTGCTGCTTCTGTGGCCACATGGTGATAGGCTGTCACACTCACACACTTGGTCTGATCACCTCCCCCAACATCCATACACAGCCCTCTCCCTCTCCCTGCTTCTCTCTCTCTCGCTCGGTGAAGCGCTCTGTCTGTTTCATCCGGCCTGATCGTCCTGTCTGTTTGGAGGCCTGCCAGATAAGGGCGGGGGCGGGGGATAACTAAGGGTCAGAGGTAAACAGGAAGTCAGGTGGGTTTTTTTTTTTCGCTGTGGGCGGAAGGGGAGGGCCCGGAGGAGGAGGAGGCGGGGGAGGAGCTGGGAGCAGGGAGGGAGGAGGGTGTTGTACTTGGATTGAGTGTGTCAGGAGCATGTGGGAACGCTGCCAGCTCCAACTGCACAGTAGGTCTGAATTTAAAGTATGCTCTTTTATGCTGCTTTTCTTTCCTTCCTACTCTCTTCTTGCCTCCGTCTCTAGGGATTAAATGGCTTTGAATATTTTTCGAGGGTGATGAGTGTGTGAATGTTTGCCCAGCGGTCAAACGTGGAGTTTTTGTGTGTGTGTGTGTGTGTGTTGGTGTGTGTGACTGGAATGCGAGGCTTTTTGGTCGTGACGTGAGGCAGCCTCCTTGAACTCGTGTTAACCTTTGACTGGCACACAGGGCGGTTGGGCTACCACAGTGTCTCTGGGTATAGAAATACTCAGTTTGAGGAAGGCAGCATGAAAATCACTTGTAACTCAGCTCAGTAAAGTGTCCAACAGAGGAAATTAGAACAGACACAGAAGTGTAATGACCCCTTTGTCCTTGTGTTTACACCTGACACAATGGTCTTAATACTGAAGGGAGAGACTGCCTGAGACCTTGGAGAAAAACATCTTCATATCCAGCAAAAGTTAAAATAAAGCTTATTAAACTTAGTGATGAGTCAGCAACAAGTGTGTCCCTCTGTTCCGGTTCATGGTTTTCTGTCCTGAAGTTTGACTTTGACACAACTAAATGACGGTTACACTGACCAGACAGACGGCGGTTGGCTGGCTGGTTACTGATTTGTAACTTCAGCAAACAGGTTTGTGTCAGTAGGAAGTCATTAGCTAGTTGCCATGGATGCTGATGTTGTAAATTGACACTTTGTCTATTAAGTGTTATGCTTGTAATTTTTTTTACAACATTCGGATTTTATCAACGGGGCTATTGACTCACTCGCTGCGCTGTTTACTTTTGGAGAAGAAGAACGTTCACCTTTGAAAGCGGCGTGTCATTAATCTATCATCGCTCACTGTGGAGTGAGTCAGGCTACGGTGCCATCACACAGTCTTACGTAAATGCAACTGTAAAAAAAAAAAGATCATAGAGCTTCAAAAAACAATCGTCAATCTTGGATGGATGATATGATTCAGTTTACTCAGTACATTAAAAGTGGCTCTGGATTTTTCTGACTTGTGTTTTGCTTCAATAACACTCAGGAGAAGCCTTGAGAAAGTGTGGTTGAACATTAATTTGACTTGGTGTTAATGTGCAGCTATTTTTCAGACATCATCCTGTAAAACCAACAGCTTTGTAAAATCATACATAGTTATGTAGATATTGAGAATTCATCAGGAAACTAATACAAGACATTCAATTAAATATACACAGCAACAGGTCCAAACTATAAACGTACCAAATGTTCAGGTGTATTTGAAATTAGATGAAAGGAAGAATTTCATCAACACTACAATGTTTCAAAAAATGTCAGTGCTGGAGGAAAAAAAGATCAGATAAACTGGAAAACTTGATATAAAAGATTATTTATAAGCTGTTGTGCCATCAGTTGGTTGTATTCCAGCCAACTTTTGTATTTAGAATAGATATTGTATTTTTGTTCATTTTTAGTATTCACGTATTTAGAAAAAACAGGAGACACCTTAAAATATGCCTTTATTAAAATCTTAATGCACTAATGTTGTTGGTTTTTTTTTTATCAAAGGAATAGAAAAACCACAGTCAAAATACAGTGACAATAACTGATGATTCATGGGAATCTTTAAAACTGAAGAGCTCATACAAGGAAGAGATCCATCACTGAAAGTTGGTTGGATGATTTCACAAAGGCTGCCATTTTCAATATTTCATCCAATCACAGAATCTCCTTGTTTTTCTGATTGGTTGAAATATTTAAAATATACAGAAGTGGCATCAGGAGTGCCAAACACAAACACTCACAATATTTTCCTAAACTGTCCACTGTGGCTTAAATTGTTCTCATGGGCTCTCAGTATTACAAGCTATCACCCTATGCGTGTATTTAATGTATGTTGCATTTTCAGTTCCTTAAACTCATTACCAATCACCAGCAGTGTGCCCAGTCTTCTAAAACACTCAGAGCTTTAATAACTTGTTAGTCCAAGTTTGACTTACCGAACAGGTCAAGAGTTCTCATAGACAGCCGATGATGAAGCTTTTCTGACTTTCAAACCTTTTGGTGACGGTTAATAACCTCCACTGGCCTTTCTGTGTAACTGAGTGAGGATGTGAAATTAAAGCGAAGGCCTTCAAAGGACAGGGAGGCTATAAAAAGATATCAATCAGCTTCCTGCTTGTGATTTCCACTGTCTAAAGAGCATTAAGAAACGGCAGTTAAGTGAAAGACGAGATGAAACCTGGAAAATTGAGAACATTTCCAGATAAAAGTACCACAGAAAGGAAAAGCACAACCCTGATGTTACTGTAGAGGAGCTGCGGGAAGGTTTTGATGACGGAGGCGTGGCGAGGCATCATCCAGGAGGAAACCTTGACCTCATTACAAAAGCCACTGATTAAAGTATGCAAGGTAACATCTGGATAGAAAAAACTGTAAGGGACATCAGAGGCTAAAATTGAGCTTTTTGGCCACAATCCCTAAAGATGTGTATTTTGGAGATAAAAGGAGCATTTGATTAGACGTACACTTTGCCAGCTGTTGAACATGTGGGTGGATGCATTCAGCTTCAGGGTTGTGTGGCACGGGACACATTGCATGAGTAAAAGGAAGAATGGATTCCAGGAAATATCTTGGTAAAATATCAGGAAGTCAGTCAAGAAAATGAAAGTGAAAGCTGGATTGGACAAGCAGAAGCTGAAGCTTTTGGAGTGGACGTCAGACCTTAACTTCAACATAATTAAGAATCTGGGTGTAGATCTGGTGAATAGAGGTTAGGAAATACTGACATTTGCACAGATCACTACGATTATTTAGGCTCAAACAATGAATCAAGTAGTATCAGTACTTTAATAGTGTTTGAATTCAGTGATTTTCTTTGTCCCCACTTGTTGCTCTGTGTCGATGTGCCGATCTCTGACATCAGAGTGACTCATAGAAAAGTGTATGAATTGAATGAATTGAAGTCAGTTGGAGCCAGCCTCTAGTGGTCGTCGAGAGTATTGCATTTCTGTATTGGCTTCAATTTTCAGCCTCGCTTGATTTGTCCTTTTTTATATACAGTCTATGATGTATATCGACATATTTTACAACTCTGACCAATGACACAGGCATTCAGTCGGTTTATTGCCACACTGGTTGTACAAGTACATTTGTGTGGGTGGGGGTGCTCGGTTAAGAATAAAAATAGTTAAATAAAATACAATAAAGGTCAAAAAAGGCAATACAACTTAAAGAAAATAACAGGGATTTTGGTCTGTACACAATAGAGTTTAAACAATGAGAGAATAAACAAATGTGCAGCTCTGTCTATAACAGTATATTAGACTGTAACATGTACATTTTCTATCACATGCATACATAAACAGAAACCACACTCATTCACTCCAAACACTCACATTTTAGCTGTGTATATTTTCCTCATTTTTATATGATTCTCCTCGGATGAGATGTGTGGCAGGTAGTCGTGTTCATCAGAAAACCCATGTGCCGGGCCCTCCACCGTTCCTGCAGAGATTGGCTCCACAGACATTTTCCTCGCACAGAGCACAAGGTGGAAATCAGAGCAGGGAGGAAAAAAAAAAAACTCCTTACTTCATCAAATCCTGAAGGCTGCAGGTTGTCTATGCACCCGCACTGTCTCGCCTGCACGGATGTACGTCGTTGCCTCTCTGTGTGTTCCTCTTTACGCAGGCACTGGCCCCGCTCTCCCTTTGCACTGCTTCAATAATGAAGGAGTTGTAAAGGTCTGGCAGTAAGCCCCTCGCTGAATTCCCTTCCACCTCATCCCTCCCTCCCCCGCTCCCCCTTCCCTCTCCCTCTGTCTCTGTCTGGCTCTCTCTCTCGCATCCTAAGGGACCTCCTCTCAGCTCCACTCTTCAGTTTGCACCGATGTACCCATTAATGAATGGCATCATCCGGCTTGCTTGTTTTGCACAGTTCAGCTTCACTTCGCTGCCTGGTGTCTGACCTGCTGTGCCATCTCTGATTCAGAGAGCACCGCGTCATTACTCAGAACAACCGCAGCTTAAAAACCCAGCCTTTGAAAAGAGGACTGTTCACGGTTTTGCTTGTGACACTTCATGTAAAGCACAGGAAAACCTCGGGCTGCTCTTCATGCAAAACACAGTTCATTCCTCAGGGGCATGTGAATCGTACAGCACCTGCAGAGATGTCCCTTTGGAGGCCACCTACACTGATTTGAAGGCCTCATTATTTGGGAAAAATGTAGATTTCTGAATGGAAAGACTGCAGGTTGTTTCTGTTAATGTTATTTATGAATGTTTGGCCATCAGGATAACATTGTGCATATGACATTTGTACAAGAAAACACACAAAATCCATCAGTTTTAGGTCAAACATGGAATAAACACATTTGTTTTCCTGGGCAATGAGGATTTTTATGGACACTTCTTGCTTTACACCCAAATCAAATGGGTTAAATAACTTAGCAAAACTGTTCTTCCTCTTTTAATATGATCCCAACGCAATTCTTTGTGTGAAACTCATGCAACTACTGATATTTTGTAGTAGTTCAACAGAAAAGACTGCCAGTAAGTTTTAAATGTCAAATTTCAAGTGCACTAACATTATATTGACCACAAGGAAACCTGCCTCACACTGGTGAAGTAGTGTTTGTAAAGGATCCACAATGACACTGCTGTTAGGAAAATCTGAGAGTCGCTTACTAATTGTGAGAGGTGTCCCCCTGTGGATGGATGGCCTCTTGCTTTCACTTTGAGTCATGCTCACCAGTGCGTGCACACCCTTAAAATATCATCTTAAATCTTGCTGAGCGACTGCCCTCCGTGCTGACACTTAAAGATGCAAGAAGGGCAGATGCCCTAGTTAGACTCACTGCCTGCTCTTCTCAGTCATCGGGCCTGATTGACACAGAGCTGAGGCTGTGGCTGAGGCCACGCTCTGTATTCTGCACAACTCTCAAACCCTCGTCGAAGATGTTTTTTTCCTTTTTTTTATGGTGAGGATCAATTGGAAAATGAGCAACATGAGAAAGCCAAAGTAAACAGAGACAGGGCCACAAGGTGTTGTGTTGCTGTCTGTGTGGTCTTTATTCAGAAGTGTTTCAGAGATCCACTCATTCATTGAATGAAAGCTTTCCAAGGCTACCATCCGCAGAGAGAGGTTTTACAGCACAGTCAGGGATTTTAGAAACACTGCTGAGGGGTTTACAGTGTTTTATTTCTACCTGTTTGTTAATTAGAGGAGGGGGGCGGCATCAAGGAGAGGGAGACTTTCAAACAGTGACTGAGTGGTTTTACTACTACAGGGGCTGAAAACCAGTCGTCAAAGTTTGGAAGTCTCTAAAAAACCTGTTGAGTGAAATTATGCATGACAACAATAAAGCCACAAATACTCACAGTGGAGCTGTTGTGGATTGTGTATAATATGTGAGCTTCCCCTTTGTTTCTGATGCTGCTGTTGGTAAAATGTAGAAAAAGGTGCTGGCATTTTGACTGGATTTGTGTGGTGATGAACGCCCCCTCACATGAAGCTGATTGTATACATCGCTCCTTCTCTTACATTGGTGCTCTGCCTCCTCATGGTCACCCCCTAGTGTTCATTTCTGTCCTAGTCAGATGAGCAGGTCCAGCGTTTTATACAGCAGGCAGCACTGCACGTGGATCTGTCTGCACTCAAACTAGTCTGCTGCATAACAGAAAACCTGTAGGCTTTGTTGAAGTCTGTTGGAGTGTTGTAGTGGTGAAGCTGGACCAGCTAGTTGACTGTATCCAGTTCACTTTTTGCTGTATTTGCACAGATCTCACTGTGTTTAAAGATCTCGCTACATGTGTTGAGTGTGAATGTGTAAAGACAGAGGAAAGGAAACAGTGTTTGTATATGTACATTTTCTCTTTTGTCTGTTTGACTTTGAGATCATGGTCATTTACATGTGTGTTTACTAGAAATCTCTCAGACGGCTGCGCATACACACACACACACACACACACACACACACACAGTCTGCTGGCAGGGTTGTATCTAATGAGGCCAGTGTGCTTGTCAGGGTTGAACTTTGTTCATTTCTTCGACCTATTGAATGGTTAACCTGTGGATGCAGTGATATCTTTATTACAGTTTATGTTTGAATGAATAAGGCTGAAGTCCCACATGACCAGATGTCAATAATAGACGCTGCGTGAATATTACCAATGGGGAAAAAAAAAAACCTGGTAATAATTTGAATTGGTTATTGTAGCTCATGAGATGCATGACAACACATTTGAGGGACCCGCTCACCTTCCTCAGCTACCTGTCACTAACCAACAATCAATGATGGCAGACAGGTACAAAGATTTGTTGTTGTATGAAATAAAAGATAAAAATTTCCTTGTTTTTTTACTTTGACACTACAACTGAAGTTCACCCTTTTTATTGTCTTCCTGTCCTGTCTCAGTGCACAAGGCAGGACCCAGTAATAATGCTCAGTTATCCTTGCAGCGTGTTCTCCAGAGGGCAGCGTGCTCAGCCCCGCTACTTTTACTCTTGACCCTGAATAAAGGATCATTAATTCGGGGTGCTGCATTTAATTGGTTGAGGAAGCATTGCTATGCATCATGTCTCCTTTCATTTATCAGCCCTGCTGCTGCTGCTGCTGCTGCTGCTGCCTCACACTTCAGCCTGGCAGCAAACTGCCCTTTAGCCGTAGGCCTAATTAGCAGGGCCTAATGTTTTTCTTTTTTTTCCACTTTTTTCGGTGCCCTCACCTAGACACCTACACAGCGCAATCTGCGTTTCATTAATGAATCCATAGGTGGGAGTTGACAACACCAAGAAACATTTTTACGGCAGTGTGAACAGCCAGGCTGGAGGTGAAAGTGATGAGACTTTATTAGTTTTTTAAGTGCCATCCCTGATATGTTGTGTGACTAATTTAAATGAGTTTACGTATCTCTGAATCCCAAATATTCTGTTATTTGTGTGCTTGCTTTTGCATATTGATTTGAAGATGGATCAAAATTCCTTCCATACAGTCTTACAGATGGGAAAATGTACTTTAAAAATAACTTGTTAATTTGGGAGTGCTGCATTGTTTTGCAGCTGTAGACTGTATTCACACAAAAGTGAGACCAGTGCTGCAGTACCAGCGATGGCCACTAGATGCTGGGTCCAAAAAACTCTACAAAAGTCCTCATTTTCAATTATGAAATAGTCGGTCAATACATTTTTTCCACAGGCCATTCTGGTGCTATTAGCTAAAGTCAACTCTTCTCTGCTCTGGTGGTCCATCTGCAAATCATTAAGTTGATGTTAGGCTTCAAAAAGAGGAAGATTTAGGGGCGTGGTCAGTTTGATTGACAGTTCTGGTCTCCAATGATTTACAGGTGGCTTGGAGGCTCATTCACCAGTCTCATACACATTGTATAGTGAGTCCTTGGGTTCAAAGGTCAGACCCACCTCCTCACTCCTCCTTTTATATCTAAATATATGGTCAATTCTGGTTCCAAAAAAACCAACAGGGTGACATTCAAATGCTGAAGTCTTGGCTTCAAAATGCCACAAAGCTCCCGGTGACGCCACAGTGACTAAGTCCATCTCGTATATGCAGTTTGTGGTTCCAGCCGACTCACCACCACAAATCCATTCTGATGGTTCTTGATCCCCTTAAAGGAGACACTGGCTGCTGCTGCTTAGAGGGAATAGTAATTGTAGGAAATCTTAGTTTATTATTTTATTGTATCCCTTTAATATTGTAGATTAATTGGCACACTACAAATAAAGAGACAACATTGGTTTAATCCTACATTTTAGCATCTAGAGAATTTAAGCCAACATGTAAAAATTACAAGCAAAAAAATAAAAAAAATCAAGGGGTCATCAACAGAGTGTCTTTGATCTTGTGAAGATGTACAGTCACCCATTAACTCTGAAAGGTTAGAGCTGAAACAACCATTTAAAATATGTTCATAATGATCAAACAGCTTTTTTTTCATTCAGTGCACCATGGGTAATGTTGTCATCAACACTGGGTCCCATTATATTCCAGCTGGCTAAAGGATTTAATTTCAGTGTGTGAGAGTAGCTGCTAGCTGTGGGCTCTGAGGCACTGGTGGGTGCTAGCCATCTTGTCATTTTCAGTCAGTGCACTGCGAGCTCTCAGCTCTCATTTCCCTAATGGTGAGTTAGTGGAGACTCTCACGGTGGCACAGGCAAGAAATGAGAGCAGCGGCGCACTAATACAGACCCTTTGATGAGGAAGTAATGGAGTGTTCACAGACAGACACCTGTGCCTCTGCAGCCACCCTACCTCTCCACACACACACACACATGCACACACATTTTTTTTTTTCTCCCCACCCGCTTCCTTTCACCAGCTCTGCTACTCCCCTCCCCTTCCTCTACTCCCCTCCCCTCCTCTTCCTCTCCCCTCCCTCATCTGTCCTAAAAGGAAGCCACTCCCCCTCATACAGAGCTGCCAGGCTTGTTTGCATATTAACTGTCTAGTTGCCAAGGAGCTGTGGCTTCATGCCATGTGACCGTTGAAGCATGTGTATGTTGCTGACTGTTATTCTCTTTTCCTTTTTTATTGTATTATTATCACCAAGTCTAAATAACTAAGATGTTATTCAGACTCTCTAAAGGTCGGTCACCTCCTGCCCGTTTTATAAATAGCCTATTAGCTGTTGCAATGATTCATTTGGGTAGTGATTGTGGAGAAGTAGCATAATTACAAATACCTGCGTGGATACAGGAACGTATTGTTTTATTTCTGACTGATAGTTTTAGTTGGGAGACTGTTTTGTTCATTTGAGAAGCTCTGATTGCGTGTATGACATGACACCCACTCCTCCTGTGGATGTGTGTGTGTGTGTGTGTGTGTGTGTGTGTGTGTAGCCGGCTCATCCCCAGCCTGTGTACCCTGGTGGGCATTATCTGACAATGGATTTGTTTATCTTGGAGAGGACGCTGTTGCTCAGCTCCCAGTAAGCATGTGGTCTGCTTTAAAGTCCAAACTCCAAGGCCTGGCTTGGCAGGTTGATCTGATGCCTACTGCTGCTGCTGCTCGCTCACTACACACACATACACACACACACACGGACACGCACACACACGGCAGCCATCTCTGTCTCTGTACAATGCATAACAACACAAACCTACAGAGTGAGGTGGTGAGGGACCATCCAGCATCACTGTCATGCCAACACCTTTCCCCCACAACACACACACACACACACACACACACACATTTTCAATAAGGCTGTCCACACTCTTCCAGTTGGTCAGTTGCACAGGATTTATTTAGGTTATCTGTACAACATGCAATGCAAAGCCATATTGAGTTGTAACCCACACACTGTCACCCACGTATTTCACACCATGCTTAA